>JAOBAT010092149.1:0-17368 GCA_026413305.1 Hydrozoanthus tunicans | reverse complement strand
GCTGTAAGAACTAACATGCGCATTCCTAGCATTAGCGAAAGCTAAATTAGGATAATTTATTTAAGTATTTAAGTATTTAAGGTTCTGTTCAGTGTACTGTACTATTACACAGTATTTTTACTGCTCGTGTGCTGTATTTGTGCTAACAATGCAGACTTCCATTCAGAAAACTTTTCCGTTTCATCAATACTTCGCCAATGCTAACAACTTCTTACTTGAATGAAACTTTGTGTCAGGGCTTTTTTGTTGCTTGTTTTCTTCAAGACACTTCAGAAGCAATATATATGTTTAGAAGATTACAGCCTTGTAGCGTGAACGCTTATGAGTGTTTTTACAAACAAGCAATTTGAAAATAATTTCAATTAGTAAGCTACCCGAACATCTCTTAGTCCCTCATCATCCATTTTCATATCCACCAATAACCAGAAGTATAGGTGCATCGTGGGTAGCAGCAGAAGTGTTTTATTAATGCGTACACTAACGTTATTACAACAACTTTGCATCTTTCCAAGGTTGAGAGAGACTCTCTAAAACTTCAGTATCAAAATGTGCAGGCAGAAATTGAAAACATGAACCAAACACAGGTACAACTGTCATTCTTATATTAGATTTTTTGCGTATGTTCCAGTGCAAAGTCATCTTAAGCCAAATTCATGATCTAACCCTTAGATCATTATAAAAACTAGCCTGAGAGAAGTTCAATAAATCCAGGTTTTGGACCAAGAATCTTGAACTTGTTCAACTATATTTCGACTTTATTTCAAGTCATAGTCATCAAAACTTGGATTTATTGAACAATGTTTTCTTTTCTCGGGCTAGTTGTTATAGTGATGTATTTAAAACTGTCAGATCAACATGGCTTCTAGCCCATAGAATGTCAAGTAATTTATAAAGGCTCCGATATATTTATACAAAAAGTTGTTAAACTTAACACCCTATAAAAAGTGGTTTTGAACTCACATCTCTACACTTTTACTCAGGCAAAGGGCAGTTAGTCTGAAACACCTGTATATTCATTTCTTTTTATATGGCGTTAAGCTTAACATTTTTACGTATACTTTTTAACACTTAGTTCTTTTTAAAACTTTCTTTTATTTTCTTTTCTGTCATTCAGCAAGGCTAATTGGATCTGTTATGCTACGAAGGTGGTCACCGGTTTTGAAGTGCTCACTGTAGCAAAAACTAAATTCCCAAGCTGAAATCAAAACGTATTGAGGTTGTCTTTTAGTAGTGTTCTATTAAAGTTTTCAAAAAAAAGGCTAGTACAGCAGCTTTTTAACTCTTACCAGTGTCAATACTTCATTGTCAAACAAGGGGCAGAAATGTTAACACTTAGCATTCAGCAGAGGTTGAGCACAAAATTTTTAGCTGATGGACAATTGACTTGATGTAAAAACAATTTGGTGTATTCTTAACTGATGTAAATAATGAAAAATTGTCTTGTTCTAGGATCAAATGACGGGAGAGATTCACAGACTAGAAAAAGAGAACATGGAGCAAAAGAGGTTCGTTGCTCATATTTGTTTGAACATACAGTCGTGTTAGATGCGCATTGGTCATAAAATTTGGCAATAGTAAAAATTCATTTATAGTGGCAGGGTTCGTCCGATCCTCAAAATCCTTAAAAGTCTTTAATTTTCTCTTTCCAAAATTTGAGGCCTCAAAAGTCCTTAAATTTTACAAAAATCAGTCATGGTCCTTAAAAAGTCCCTAAATTTTTTGCGTTTTCACTGAAGCTGGCATTTTGTTTGAATCAATCATCATCATGCGATGCTTCAAGAAGCATGTGTCATATAGTTTGTTGAGTTTGAATGAAGACTATATTGTTATGTTGTCATAAAAAGTGCACAGTAATAGTTCTGCTTATGTAATGCCAAATTAAACCTTTGCAATTCTATAGACTTTAGTGTCAGGTTCGTGAATAACAACTAAAACGTGCCTATAACTATAACTGTGTCGAGGAAAATCAATATCGTAAAAAGTCGTGTTTTAGGTCAGTTCTGGTGGTTGATGTCCCATGGCTTAGGCCCTCAAAAACCAATAATCTTACCTTAAAAAGTCCTAAAAAAGTCCTTAAATTTTGCTTTAAGAAAAGCGGACGAAACCTGTAGTGATGTTCTAGATGGAATAAAAGAATGGCAGTCCGTACAATACTGACGTGTAGTCTATTATTTTGCTTTCTCAAATTACAGTCAAATTGAAGAATTGTCCCATAAACAGAAAGTTGAAATGAGCAACCTAAGAATGAGGTATGTTTGTGTTTATCAAACTGTTACTTCAAAAAAACTACAAGTTTGAAATGTATCGGCAAAAATTATTTCCCTCTAGAGGTTCTCTTACAACGTCTCTAGAATTAAACATTTATGTACACGAAGTTTCTGAGAGTTTGCCTATTTTTTTACGAAAAACAAGAACTGCAGTGAATAAGGTTTCGCTAGTTTCTGTAATGAGAATACAAGCTGGTGCAGGGCTTATATCATTCCTGGAAATTCTACAAATTTATTTTTGTTCTTAGAAATTCCAGGAGTGATTTCTTCCTGTAATTCTCAAGAGTCAGTTTTCCTAGAAACTCCAGGAAATTAGTGCGCCTAGAAATTCTACAAAGTAGTATTTCTTCCCCGAAATTACAGGGACATTTTTGCCTAGAATTTCTAAGAAACTGATTTGTTCTCCAAGAGACTCAAAAAAATGATTTTTCTTGTTGAACAAAACAGGAATATGTTTGCCTAGAAAATCCAGAAAACTGATTTCCTCCCAGAAATTCTAGAAAATTATTTCTTCCCAGAAAATACAGGAATGTTTTTTTCTTGAAATTCCAGAAAACTGCTTTGCTCCCAGAAATTCCAGGCACATATCTTTCTACCTGGAAAATACAGAGGGTCTCTTTTCCTTAAAAGCCAACAACTGTGCTGTTTTCCTTGAATAATATTATATTTTTTCGATCCCAGAAGGTTGAATTAACTCAACTCCTCAAAAAATTTTATTCATTGCTGCAACTCAAGAAATTGGAAAATTGGCCTTTCAATGTTTGCTATGCTTTTTAAAAGTTTGGAAGAAATAACAACTTAGAAATAGGAATGTCAGATTTTGAAAATTGTAAAGGGGTATTAACTCTGAGGAGAGAATTAAATGATTTTGGCGACTTTAGATTTGTAGGTCAAAGGCACTTAGAAATGGGTAGTGATTAACGGTAACAAACACAAGGGAAGCTTGTTCGACCGTTTTGTAACGTTTGGTGACCAAACAATGAAAAACGTTGCTTGAATCCATTCATTTTTATGGTTTTGTTAACAAGTCGAAAACTTGTCAAAAAGTTTTCAATGCTCTTGTTTTAGAAACTTTTATTGCCGCATTTCTTTGTATGCAGTCTAACGAGGAATAAGGGAGACATGGATAGAGAACGGGATGAGCTAAAAGCAGAAGTTGACAGTTGTCATAACAAACTACAAGTCCAAATCCGAACAATAGAGCACTTGAAGAAGATCACTGAAGAGAAGGTGAGTTTAAGTTCACAGGTGGTATAGTCATTAAATTCGATCAAATGTCTTTCGAAATTTTCGAGGATTTAATTACTTTGAACCTTTACTGTTTTTCTGGGAGATGTGTTACTTTACTCTATGAACCTCCACTACTTTTCTTGGAGTTGTATTGATCAACTCAATGAACCTTTACAGCCTTTCTTGGAATCGTGAAAATTGCTCTAACCAATGAACTTTAACTATTTTTCTTGGAGTTGTGTTACTCTACTCTATGAACCCTCGGTTCTTTTCTTGGAGTTGAATTGCTCAACTCGATGAACCTTTACTGCTTTTCTTGAAATTGTGAAAGTTATCCTAATCAATGAACTTTCACTGCTTTTCTTGGAGTTGAATTGCTCTACTCTATGAACCTTCACTGCTTGTCTGGGAGTCGTGTTGCTGTACTCTTTGAACATTCACTACTTTTTTTAGGAGTTGTATTTGTCTTCTCTCTAACTCTTGAAATCTCGTAACTCCAAAAACGCCGGTAGAACTTACCCTATCATGCAGTTAAAATGCGCTTTTGCGCAATTGAAATATCAAAACTATATTTTGTAAACGGTGTCTTTCACTGGTATTTAGTGAGAGCCGTTTAAACAAGAAGCAATTGTTGACTTACCCTAGCAAATATCAGACAGTTCTCGTCATTTAAACGCTTTAGAGTAGTTTTCAACTACGGAAAGGCATTGTACCCATCCCCACACAGAGAAATTGTACAGTCAAACCCATTAGACTTTCCAATGCTTTCATTTTTCTTGCGTGTGTAGAACAATGTCCAGACAACAAGGTAGTTTAATGTGTCATTGAATTCAAGAGTCGGTAGCAATGACAAATTTGTCAAAAAGTCTTCATCCTTCATTGCGTATGGATCAATTCCATTACATAAAGCAATTTTGTTTAGAAATAGAGATAGCTATTCTGGTTTTGCACTAGAAAAGTAGTCTAAATTCTGGTTTTGCCAATGGTATCCGTGCTGCAGCCGTGTTGATTTTAACCTTACCCTCAGTGAAAAACCAGAAAGAATGTTTTCCTCGTGATTGATAGTAAACATGGTTCATGCGGTCATGAAAAGTCATGGGTTTAGAAAATGCTTTTTTAAGCCTGGAAAATTAATAAAATTCACGAGTCACGCAATTTTACTATAAGTTGTTGTTGTGTTTGAGATGCGTCAACTATTTCCAAAAATGAACAAAATGATGAATTTGCATTAAGTTAACAAATTTAAGTAATTTGTTCTAAATTCGTAGTTCATGGTAAGTAGCCTGTTCTGTTGGAGTGGAATTTTGATTTCTCGACATTTCTTGGTTATGGGAAATGACATTTGGTCCTGGAGAAGTCATGGAACTTCATTCCTTATTTTTAGTATGAATCCAAGTAAAGTTACTTGATAGTATTTTTTTTTATGTTTTCAGGAACACGAGTCAAGCAAGAGAGTTCAGGCTGCCAGGGAAGCAGAGTGGGAGAAAATAAACAATTTAGAACAGACCAAGCTACAGGTTGGTTTTTTTTTTTTTTTTTGCTGCTTGATCATGATGATTTATTTTACAAAAAGATGACAATAATTGTTTTGAAAAAAGTAAGTTATAATCAATGATCGAGGACTAACAAGTGAAGCATTCTTACTTGCTATTGTAGAGAAAGGTTAACAACATAGAAACCAAAGGAAATTTTTGTGCCCTCTAAATCCTTACATCTGAAATTGTTTACGGCTGTATATTAAAACATGCAAACTACCTTATTATATGAAATTTTGTCGACACTTAAATTTAATTATTATGATTTGAACTGCAGTTATATGTCATGTCGTTATGAAAGGATCTTCGCGGTGTACGCAATTTAAACAACTGCGAAAGAGAAGCCTGAAATGGGGTTCTAATCTGTGACCTCTGCGATACCGGCGCAGTGCTCTATTCAACTGAGCTATTAAGCCATATCTGTTGGGAGCAGGTCAATTGTTGTGGGTCCATGAAATTTTTTTGAAACTAGTTTTAATTATTCGAAAATTTTCCAAACTTAAATGCACCATAATTAAGTGTCGCTAATTTTAAATCATTACTATCTAGACTAAAGTGAGTATAATATGAAGTTCCACCATCTGGTTGTGTAACGGATGTCTAGGTGTCATTTTTGGCTTCACAACTGAAGGGGATTCTTCGCTCGTTTTAAATTTGACATTCCAACGTGGACGCGGTTTCCACGTTTATAAATAGCATTATGAAATACAGGAAAAATAACGTGCGTTCTGATTGGCTGTGGTGACGCACTCTAAATATGAACAGAGTGTGTCTGCATACGTCATCGCGGGGATTTATCGGCTGTTTGTGTGTCTTATTTTATTAAAGAAATATAAAACTCGCTTACTTACTCTGTTCACTGACAGAAACAACTTGTGAACTTTTAAGTTCACTCAAGAAGTGCGAGAAAAACACATCTGCGGCTCGTTTTACTCTTTCATGAACTGAAAAGTTTACACGTGTTTCTATTACTGAACGCAGCGCGCGAGCTCATTTATATATCTATAGTGGAACCCTAGACTAAATGAAAGGCAAGGAAAATAACCCGCACGACCGCCTTGCAGTTACTGCAATGAGAAAAGCAGTCGATTGGTTTACACCAGTCATATAGTGGAATACCTTAATTCGCCGAAATGTCCCAGCTTGCAAAATCGCGAAATTAAATTACTTATGTTCTAAAATTTACGTAAAATCGCATAATTAAAGTGTCGTTGAATATGTATTTTCAAAATCGTTGAATTAACTTGTCGCAAATGCACTATGGTAGTATGTTATTATTCCTAAAGAATACTTTTCGAAAAACACACACGTTTGATCCGTTTTGAGCATTTTGCGTATTGAGGGAGAGGAAATCAATTGTATACTAATTATTCTATTACTTTTTCTCAACAAATTATAGCTGGAGGCGAGCAACGCACAACTGGAAAGGTAAATATCACTTACAATATTTAGTATTTTATATGCTTTTTTAAGTTACTTAGAGAACATCTTTTTTGGTTTTACTGAGTAAAGCGATGTTCGATTTTTAGTAGAAGCAGTGCCAAGGAATAAAGTTTAATCAATTTTCTTTATTACCAAACTCCTGTCAGCGCTTTGGCTGATCTTTTATAAAAGAAACCCCTAAATTATTGTTTGCTGAATTAAATACACAGAACGAAGGTTGAAACGGAGAATTTCCATCATAGTCAATTAGAAAAGCTTGAAGACCAAATACGTTCAGCTGTGGAATCTAAGGTTAGTTTTAGGAGTTTTTCATCCCTGTTTTGCTACCTCAGGAATGTGTGCGTGTCTCGTGTTTTTAATATTTAACTTTAGAAATAAAATAAAACCTGGATTACGCAAAAGATGGCGAATTTTGTATTTACCCATAGTTTCTAGCACATAAATGCTAAAATTGACTATTAAAACACAAAGGTAAAGGTAAAGTATCTTTATTTAACGTCAGTAGGATTCGATCCCGGGTCCACAGAGGCGGGAGGCACAAGCGCTAACCACTCGGCCATCCTGACTCTCCAATAATTTAACAGTATTCCAAGAACGCGCATTTGATATGAGATGGTAAATAGCCAAAGAATGTAGCGCCGAGTTTACCTTAAATCATCTCATATCCAACAAGTACGAACTGAGCCATTAAGTTATTAAATTTATGAATTTTGTTAACCTGTTGATGCTTGAAACAACAACTGAAAACTATTCAGAACCAAATTTCAACTTTGCATGATTCTGAGCGGCACTGTATGTGATAATGGTGCTAACAGTAATGATTGATGATTGAGTTGATAGTATTGACGAGTTTCTTTTTTATTTTATCAGCATGCTATAGAAAAAGAGTGTAATCAGTACAAAACACAGCTACAGGAAAGATCGAATTTAGCAGACGAATTAGAAAAGGTATTTCTTTTATCAATCTCATTTAAACTAAAAATTGTAGTTTGTTGCTCTTAAAATTTAAGTTATTTTCCTTTTACTATAACGCTGCACCATTGTCGTTTTAAACAAAACTCTCGCAGCATGTCCCATTTACCCTCAGATTTACGAACCGCCCTTTTCTTTTTTTTTATCTTTTTTATCTCTGAAAACGCTGTAGACTACGAAAGCTCAGATATTTTAACTAAAAGAAGGTTTCAGTAGAAGCGGAAAAGTTTTGTTGAGATTCTTATTCTAATGGACCAAAAACGAGTACACTTCCTTTGAGTGCACAAACTTCAAATGTAATGAAATGATAAAGTTCTGCTTCAAACTTGCATGGGTCATTTGCTCGTCAATTCACGTTGAAGAACTGTTTTTTACGCTTGGTTTTGTTTTGCTTAAATGTTTCCATTACTGCATTGATTTTATCAAAACGTCTTTGTCTGACTTTCTTTCAGGAAAAATTAAGATGCCAAGAAATGAAGCAAAAACACCATCAATTGCAAAATCAGTTACAAAGGTCTGTTTTGAAATTGAAGCATTTCCTGCCTTGCTAATTGCTAGGACTACACAGTTTGTACTAAAAGATACCGAGAACTATGGTTCTGATGCATTTTCTAGAATTCCCAAAATACACTCATCAAAACGTAGAGTAGAACCGTAAACTTCTAATTGAACAGGCTTGATTTCCTAGTACAAGGAGAGGAACGTTTTTAGATTGAAATACTAATACATACACACCCACGAATCGGTAAAGTATTGGAAAAAGAAATTTTGGACCAGGGTGAGGTTGTGTGATATATTTGGCCGTAATACCAGCCTACATGGGCGATTTTTATTCTTACTTTTATTATTTACCACCCATCTGATTTTGTCGAGAAAATAATGAAATCTTACCATAGTTTTTCTTAGAGTAAATGTAGTTAGCGAAGATAGATTTTATGATTGGATGGTATTGAGGACGTTCTTCATTCTCTCTGCAGTATGATGAGCAGTGAGCAACAAATGATGGCCATGAACGAGAGGCTAAAGAGCTCACTGGAGCTAAGAAATGAAGAAATAGGTAAGACCATTTTGTATAGGTGTAGTGTACGCTTGGAAAGGCAGTATAGGAGATACCTGGAATAGTAAAGGAGGTGAAGTGTATACTTTGAACAGTACAGGAAATAAAAAGCATTGTATACCTGGAATATTAAAAGTTGTGTAGTGCATACTTGGAACAGCACAGGAAAAACAACATATATCGACAACAGGCAGAGAGGATACAACATAGACATCAAAACAGATAGAAGATATAATGTATACCTGGTACAGTAAAGCGGGGTGTTTTGTTTGCAGTAAAGAGTTCAGAAAAAAGGAAACAACATAGTTGTAAAGAGCTAAACAACTTTGCCTTGCTGAAGTGAATCTTGTCTTCTTGTAATTTATAGAAATTTGTAATTTTGCTTTTGCAGAAATTTGTAGATCAGACCTTCAGCGACTTCAAGAAGAACACAAGAAAAAACTTGAAGAGAATAAGTAGGCATTTGAAACATCTGTTTTGGTTTGAGATTGTCACTGTCGATGATAGTAACGGGATGACTTTGGAATAATTTTTGTGTTGTGTTTCAGGAAAGAATGGCAAGAAGAGAAAGCTGGACTCGAATCAAAACGATCAGAATTTGAAGCCATGCTGAGTGAGTTGGAAGAAACTATGGAAAAAAACATGAAAAATTATAAGAAGGTGTGTGTATGTTTGATTAATTGATGATCTCCGAACAGTCGTTTACATCTTGATGTAAAGTTTTTAATGAAGTTATTAGAAGCCGGTATAATTCCCAATCCAAATGTCGTTGTTTTTGGCTGTTCTCTGATTTGTGAGATGTCTAAAATGCACGTCTGCTATGTTGGCTTAAAACTTTAAAGGACTTAGGTTTGTAAGCATTTGCAAAAACACAAGTTTCACTTCAGCAAGGCAAAGTTGTTTCGCTCTTTACAACCATGTTGTTTTCTTTTTTCTGTACAGAAACAAAAGAAGTATAAACGTGAAATTGGTGACTTAAAAGACAAGATGCAGGTTCTGGAAGCAAAGGAGGAGCAACTAAAGCTAGAAAAAGATGCCGCTAGGTAACCTTGGTTCATCGTTTTTTAGTTGGTTATATCATTTAATTAACTTTGTAAGCAGTATCAGTTTTTAATTAACTTTGCAAATTTCAATGTAAACTTAAAGTGCTAAGTGATAATTAGTTGCATCATCCCTATAGTAGCATCATCATCGTTAGTATCATCATCATTTGAAGCATTAGTAGCATAATCAACAATAGTAGCATCACTATCACCATTAGTAGTATTATCATCTTCATTAGTGGCATGCACCGTAAGTAACATAATCAACATAAGTAGCTCCAAAATCCAGGGTAAGCTGACAGTTTCCAGAAATATAGAAGGAAAGATAATCCGAATACGGACAACATAGTGATATTCACTAAATCAAACTAGAGGCAATATTTCGGTTTATTGTCTTTAAACCATCTTCAGGCCGATGGCATACACCAAAAAAGCGCGGAATTTTAATACCCAAATAAATGAAGCTCATTTGAATAATAGAAGGTCGCGGCTAGCTTTAAGGCCTTGATTGAGTGATGCTTGTTTGTTCTTGATGTAAAAAGCTTCTTAGCTCCATCATCACCATTAGTAGCATCATTTACATCATTAGTTGCATCACTATCACCATTAGTAACATCATCATCACCATTAGCATCTTTATCACCACCATTAGTAGCTTCATTAACATCATTAATAGCATCCTCATTACATTGGTAGCATCATCAGTAGTATTGCTTTCATTGTTGTTGCTGTTGCTTATTTGTAATCAATTTTTGATGAAAGATGTCATCTTGCCATGATATATTGCATGTTTTCCTGTAGACATTAGGATTGAAATGGCATCCTTGCATTTTTTTTCATTTTCTTCGGAGTTGCATGATTTCTTGTTCAATACACAGCTCTTTCAATATTGTAGAAAATTTCTTGAGACTGCCATTGAAGAAAACTAAGACCATGGAAAGTCAGTGTTACCAATGGACACCTGGGCCGAGTTGCTCAAAAGACGATTAGCCTAATCCAAGGTTAATTACCATGACAACCAATAGGTTTTGTTAAGAGCTAGTCCTGGGTTAAAGTTAATCGGCTTTCGAACAACTGGCCCCTCCTCATTGACCCTAATTCTGGTTCTTGCTTTCATTTGAAGGTTGCTGATTGTGATGACAGCTGACACTCCTCTGCTTGTTAGCCTCTTAACTTGTACAGTGATAACATGTTCACACAGACTGTATTGATATCTTTTTTCCTATTCAGCTCACAAATCTTTCATGTTAAACGACATTTAAAATTGAGTAAATCCTGTTACCATTCAAGCTTCCTGCTTACCCATCCGTTCAGCAATTTTTTGGTAAGGTTTCAATTTAGGGAGGGGACAGTAAATTGTTTCCCAGACACCAGACTGATTTTTTCTTTTGTATAATCAAAAATACACAAGTTTTCTCGAACAAAATCCGATGGCTTTTACTCTTTTGAGGATGTTTTTGAGAGGGGTTTATTTGTTAGGGACATGTAGTTGAGGTTCCAACTTAGTCTCTCGCTGGCAATATGTTAATTTAACAGTCGTGTGATTTTCAATAGCAAACAGTTATTATTCTTTCAATATTTAAGAAAAAGTTAAAGAAGTGTATCGAGTCATTGTAAAAGCTTTATACTTATCGAACTCACCATCTACCGTCCGGTGAAGCATGCTCTTTACGTCTTTACTTACTCTATATATAATCTGTACCTATTTGTTTAAACTGTTTGACTTTTTGTCTCCACTCTTTTGATATTAGAAACTAAGGTAAGGTTTAGGAACTCGTTTACCACTTTTTGGGGGGTTCCTGCACCTTCCACCCATTTAAGAACTCCTATTCTCGAAAAAACTTTTCTTCAGAAAAGGTAAAAAGACAAGCTACTAACTGTTCCTTGAAAGGATTTTGTTCTGTTAAGTTGGTGAAAGGATAAATCATTGCCTCTGCTTCTTGAAGAGTTTTGTTTCAGAAAGCAACTATCTGCTTCTCCAGCCTTCTTTTAATTGAACGAGTGCTTGTTTGGGAAAATACTATCTTCTTATACCTTCTAAACTTTGTCTGATCATTGAGTTTTGCATTTTGTAGGAGGAACCAAGAGCGTGAAAGTGAAAAGGCAAAGCGTCAATTGAATATGGTAATTATTTGAAATCTTTGTAAAGAAAACTACATTTTTTGATACAAAAAAAATTGTCCATTCCTTCGTTCTTGAACTTTACAGTAGAGTAAATACAGTATATACAAAGACTAAATCTATCTAAGTTATACAGAGATCTTGAAGATGACACAGCCTTTAAAGATAAAACAAACAATGTCAAAATATTCAGCATACTTAAACTAAAAAAAAATGTATCTCTGTCCCGGTATTCTGTCCCTTTAGTCTTCAATCGAATCCATAAAATTTAAATGCACCAAGTCAATAGTTAACTTTTTTTACGGTGAAATTAATGCCAAGAACGTCCCGCTCGCCAGCAGGCAACTCAAAAATTAACATTCAAGTTACTGGTCAAACATAAGCCCGCCTACTGGGTGAAATTATGAGCCCGTGGTATTAACACCGCTTGTCTAGTCTTAAATTTGAGTGGAATCTAGTCCAATGTTGTTCAATCGAAACTATTTGTGCTTGATCTAGCTCATTTTTTTCTAGCAAACTTGTAAGTCTTAACCCGATGCTCGAACTTACACAATGACCCTTTTGTAGTGGTCTCAGCTAAACCATGATATTAATTTTTTACCCACTTTCAGTTTCAGAAGCGGCACAAACGTTTTATGAACGTCCTACAAACCAGCCAGCCATTTGCTGGGAACACATACCCCCTGACCAGCTCGCCTGTTGCATTTGGTGCCACAATTGAGCAGGTAATCAGTCACTAGAAAAAATTAAAATACAAGGCTCATACACAGTAAATGGTGTGCTGGCACATTGGTCAACGGTTAATTTGTTCGACTCATAATTCCAGGTGGGCGAGTTCGATTCCTTCGTTCTTGAACTTTACAGTAGAGTAAATACAGTATATACAAAGACTAAATCTATCTAAGTCATACAGAGATCTTGAAGATGACACAGCCTTTAAAGATAAAACAAACAATGTCAAAATATTCAGCATACTTAAACTAAAAAAAATGTGAACCCCGGTCAGAGCACTGTGTTGTGTCCTTGAGCAAGATAATTTATTCGACTTGTTCCGGTCGACTCAGCTGTATATATGAGTACCAACCTCTGTTTTGGGTTAACCTCTGATGGGTTAATCATAGTTTTTGTTGAAGTAGCTCTTCTACTAATGACTCGTTTACTCTGCATTTGGTTTAGGGATCGATTGAAAAACTCATTATGAACTATGTATAATCAGATACTACTGGGACATTCTTCACCTTCCTTGCATATAATTGGTGGCACCGTTCTGTATGGTTTCTCGGAGCACTTGTTCATAACCAAAGATTTGCCTTTCTGCGTGCTAGTCTGGTTAGCCATTTGTGCATCATCTTGGAGTTGACCCTTCTGGTCACCAGCCCACCTATAGTAGCTTGTATGTTCTTTTCTGGTGCTGGTCTGGTTGGCTGTCTGTGTGCCTGTTGGTGGAGTTAATCCTTCTGGTCACCAGCCCACCTATAGTAGCTTGTATGGTCTTTTCTGGTGCTGATCTGGTTGGCCGTCTGTTTGCCTGTTGATGGAGTTGATCCTTCTGGTCACCATCCCACCTATAGTAGCTTGTATGGTCTTTTCTGGTGCTGATCTGGTTGGTCGTCTGTGTACCTGTTGGTGGAGTTGATCCTTCAGGTCACCAGCCCACCTATAGTAGCTTGTATGGTCTTTTCTGGTGCTGATCTGGTTGGCCGTCTGTGTGCCTGTTGATTGAGTTGATCCTTCAGGTTACCAGCCCACCTATAGTAGCTTGTATGGTCTTCCTGGCGCTAAACTGTTTGGCCGTCATTGTGCCTGTTGATGGAGTTGATCCAATTAGCATGGTCGTTTGCATCATTACCTATATGGAAACCATTCTGGTGTTGATAAAGCATGCAATGATTGTTCGGGCGTTAAGTTTTATGTTTCTTCAACATATGGAGCGTACTTAGTTCAACTTTGTCAGTCAGAGCATGCTTCTGGTGCGACTTGCTTCCAAGCAAAGATGATTCTTATGCTTCGGACTTTGTAGGTGTAATGAAGATGTTAAATATCTGATAAAAACGATTTGGGCACCTCATGGTTCACTTTCATCATTCCTGGTTATGGCCTGCTCACATTCTGGAGCTCTTTAATAGTTTATCCTGGTAAGATGGTGCTTAAGTATTGTTTGATGTTTTGGTCACTATCCTATTAACATCAACAATAACTGAAGACACGATTTTTTACTTCTAAAGTCACCGCCTGATCTGAACATTCATTCATGTTAAGAATCAACTTCTGTAGACGACGCCACAAGTTAAAGACCTTGTTGTATATTAAAGTGTTCCCTTTGATAAGCTGTTTGTTCATCAAATTCAGTTTCAACAGACACTTTCCCAAGTTAACAAGTTGTTTTGCCCGTGTAAAAAATTAAATACCCCAACCTTAATCATTTCGAAAGTATTGCTTTCGACTTGCTTTTTTGTTCATCTAAGAAATCACCTTCAATAGACAACACCCCGAGTTAGAGACCTTAATCATTCCAAATGTACTCCCTTTGACAAGCTGTATTGTTCACTGAAGAAATCCATCCATTGGATGACATTCCGTGTTAGACGTTCGTAACTCCCCTAAGCGTTCCTTTTTCCATGTTAAGGACTAACTACTTCTTCAAACCAACTCATTATTGTTTCCCCAAACATTTCTGATAAGCTGTTGCTTCTATGCTAACAAACCAGCTGCAGTGTGATTATGTGTGATTCCAAGGTGCCTTCTTTCTAACAAGATGTTTCTGCCTTGGTAACAAATCAAATGTCTTAGACGTCGCTGTAACTTAGGGGCGTTGTTCATCTCCATATCCATCTTTTGTTAATCTCGCTGTTACTCTTGTGGCTGCTGGACAGTTGCCTCGTGTCTGTTTCTACACTAACAGTGGGTGACCCGCTTGACTTAAATCATATCACGCTGTTCTACGGTGATATGGTAGTCGTTAATGAGTGTTGTGCGAGTTCCATGTTTGTTGTACATATGTTAAACTGATAACTAATGTACACCCAGAGAAAGGAAAAAGTCTCTGACTTGGCAGCATTCGATTCCAGACCTCTGGAGCAGATCTGATTATTTTACCAACTTGAAGGGTGCATCGAAGGCTAGCTAAGAACTAGCTCTGGGAAACATATTGTAGTTAGTGGCAATGAATGCGTTAGCACAATGCGTGAACCTAGTACATAAGTTATTTGATGTCTATTTATCAGTTTTGAAATGGACGATTGAATAGCAGACTTGTCAATATCTTTAAATCATAAACGAAACGCTGCCGAAATATGGCTGCAAAGAAACTAAAACTTGTCGTTTACCAGTTTTCATCGACCAAATCTTATCTTGTAAGCTGTACTTACTTGCTTTTCCAGGAACGACAAAATGATCTTGCCGCTGTTCGTGAGAGACTAGATGAACTGGAAGGTAGCCAGAGACAAATCAGTGACGTTTTGGGGGTCTCGACATCATCAATGGAAGGCGTGCTAAGCTGATGAAAGCATAACTGACGTGGGGACTTAGTCGCAAATAATTAAATTTTACACGAATTTTACGCCTTTCTGTTTCATTCATTTGTGTCTGTTACAATTAACATTAAACTAATTCAGGTTTGCATGTAAATGGGGCAGTTATTCAGGGCCAATCCATACTTGGTGTAGATAAGGAAAGGTATTAATGGAACCATTTACGGCAACAACCTTTTCCCAAAGCTCGGGTATTGAACCTGCTAATTGTTTTTGTATATATGTATATGTACAGAGTCTTAACGGTCAGTTTTTCTTCAATGTTATGGTTTTGACACTTCACAGCTTGGTCTAGAAATTAGAAGTACCGAGCTGAGATCGCGAAAATACAGCATTTTTGAGTATAAAGATTTTCTGAAGAATTCATAGTAATTGCACTTTCATGAAAATGAATTAAAAGCAATTTTTTATCTAAAGCAAGAGGTTCTATGTCCTATCAGAAACGATAAAATGTGCCACAGCAAGAGGTTAACGTTTCGTTATAGATGCGTTGAGTAAAACTCGACAAGAAAGCCAGGTAAAAGTGTTGCAAAGTCATAAAATTTTGGTTTTCAGAAAGTGTTCATGGCCCAGTATCAGCACGGCCTGCAGTGTAATATAGGAAATAGGTAAAACAAAACCAAGAAAAGTACAATTTTAAAACTAACCTTTTCTTGGAAACAAGTGAATGCATAACGTCGATTTTCTAGGAATAATTTGTTGCTTGGTCGATTTTCTAGGAAACAATGGAATATTTTTTAAAAAATTGATTTTCTTCAAAATAATTTAGCGTTTTTGTCGAATTTTCAGGAAAACAATTTGGTGCTGAGTCGATTTTCTAGGAAACAATTAAGTGATTCGGGGCAATTTTTTAAGAAAACAAGTTTTTTTCTGGAAATAACCGAGTGCTTAAACTGAAACAAATGGCCAAACTTTAAAAAGAGTCGTACAAGCTAACGAACAAGAATTTTAGGATCCCTTGATGTTACGACGCTCGGCTTCCATGAAGTTCATCGCCCCTTTAATTTGGCCCTAGATAGCTACGTTTGTTTAAATCACTAAGTTTTAAAGAACTTGTAACTCTCAAAACTTATTTACATGTGATATCAAAGAAAAAATCTTTTTTACGTGTGATTTCCAAGAGAAAGTTAACTAAGCGCATTTTTAAGAGCATTTTAAAGGAATGGTTGAAATTAACATTTTTAAAAGCAAAGCAACTAACTTTTTACTTACAATGTAAGGATAAGATAGATCTTGATAGACCGCAATGGAGGATTATAACTTAGTGACTTTGTGATGTTCCTTTTAGCCTTAAAGTCGACGTTAGAAAAAGAGATGATTGTTGCAACACTTGAGCAATAATGTTAATCACTTCCTTTTTATCAGCCTTTCATATTTTTGCAATTTGTACAAATTATGTTAATTCCTCTTTATCAGCCTTTCATAATTTTATTGCAATGTTTTAAGAAGATTTTAAAGTTACACCATAATTTACTTTTATATTTTGATGTAGATTATCCGGAGCTCGTTGACTCATAAAAGTGTTTAAACAACGTGAATAAACAAATTGAGTTTGTCAGATCGTTGTTACATTATTGAGTCGAATACCTCACGAATACCCACAAATTTGTATGCTAACTCTACGTGGTACTCAGTGTTTTGTTGCCTTTTTATTACTTTTTGTATTTTATATTATTTTTATGTAGGTAAATTTTAGTTTTTTCCAATTTACTTGATTTTCCATTATTAGTAACACAAAATGGCTATAAATTTGATCAAGAAGTATTTTGTTTGATCCAACATCGTTTCCTCTGTTGATGAAGAGGTTGATCGAGAAAGATACTATCAACTTCGATTCTCCATTGCACTTACATTTAAACCACTACAGGAGGGAAAACGTGGGATTCAACTTATGGAGAGTGATGAAGAAGTTGATCGAGAAAGATACTATCAACTTCGATTCTCCATTACACTTACATTTAAACCACTACAGGAGGGAAAACGTGGGATTCAACTTATGGAGAGTGATGAAGAAGTTGATCGAGAAAGATACTATCAACTTCGATTCTCCATTACACTTACATTTAAACCACTACAGGAGGGAAAACGTGGGATTCAACTTATGGAGAGTGATGAAGAAGTTGATCGAGAAAGATACTATCAACTTCGATTCTCCATTACACTTACACTT
>JAOBAT010092138.1:0-17377 GCA_026413305.1 Hydrozoanthus tunicans | reverse complement strand
AGCACTATCCTTGACCAAATTGAATGCTTTCAGTTCTCCAAACGAAGACAGGAGCTCCTTCACCTGTAAAGTAATATTAACCAAATCTATTTACAAATGTAACACATCACACTGTGCTTCCCTGCTCAGACAGAAGTATAACATGCCATGGTGCAAGATTGGCAAAAATGCATTGACTAACAGCGAGACCATTTCATGAGAATTATAAAGGTTCCACTTATAACATACAGATTTTGGTATGATATCTGTTCATACCTTACCACTGTTTTATGCAAAAATGAGTGACTGTTGCCTAACAGACAGATTTAAATTTTAGTTTGGTTCACTGTTTGTCAATTTATTTCTGTTAGTTATACTCCTTAGCATGATGTACCCCCATAAAGTGTTTCTACTGAATAATTAGGGGTCATATATTTTTTACCAAACAACAAACATACAAAACAAACTCTTTCTTACTATTCTTTGCTCCATTCCCTCAGCCCAGAACAAACAAACTTGAACATTTTGGAAATGCAAATGACAACCAGAATCCTACATCTAAAAAAACTGGCTTTGTATGACTGAAAATGATAAAAAATATGGATGACCCCCAATATTCAGATATAGTTCTTAACCATGACAGAACACATCTCATTGTGAGTTTGCATTTTTTGTATCTCTTTGAAAGCATTGAAAGTAATTAAATTGTGGTTTATGATGAATAGCAAAAATTTATAAATATAATGTGCATTTTAAAGTTCCTTTTAAATTTATGCATTGCTTAAGGGGATACTTCACTTCGTTCCCATCTTTTCAGTTGAGGCTAACATTGGCAAAATGTATTTGTTCCATTTCAGGTGTATGATGGGTAAACCACACTGGCTGCATGTCACTGACTGCTGAGGCAAATAACATACGACCCTCCACAGCTGGTTTAAAACTTGCCTTTAGCCATTTTTGCGGTTCAATTTAGGCCCCCCTAGCTACGGATTAAATGTGGGGAACAACAGAATGAAAAATGTGAGTTTCATCACTCTGTAAAAACTGTACTTAAACTTAAACTTATCTCTAGTAAATCTCGTCTTATTTAAAAAAAGAAATCTGTTTTGAAGGATTGGCGAACAGCTCTTGAGCTCATGCTCAGATTCTTTCAAATATTTGTTTCATTTGCCTGGTTAGCCTAGTTGGTAAGACGCCATTCTGTTGTGCAAGTGCGGGAGGCCCGGGTTCGATTCCTGGTGCTGAACTTTCGCTCAATAGGTTTAACAATAACTAAGGAGAAGGTGCTGCTTTTGCTTTAACATCTCCAAACAGTTAGACCTTCATGCCTTTTCAGATAAGGGCATTAAACCATTTGCCTTTGGTGTTCAATCATGGGGTTATAAAACCTGCTGGGTTTTCCGACTGCCTAGGAGTAGTAAAGCTAAAAATTTTTTTTCAAAATATACTAAAAATAAAATATTTTTTGTATTAACTTTGTAAGTGACTATGAAATGAGACACCTGTATCAAACTATGCTTCAAAACAGAAAACAATAAACACTAACTGGTTTCAATTCATGTACACATTTCAAATATCTATAAGGTCAAAACTATTTTCATGGAAGTGAACACAATAACAAATCTAAATGAATGGGGAAAATGCACAATTTAAACTGGAACAACAACAACAACAAGAAAACATGCCACACAAGCCTTGAGGAAAATGTTGCTAACATTAACTTACCTCCTTGTGTGTAACAAAATCAAGACAAAAGTAAAAACCTCCAGACACCAATAATTGAAGGGCCTTCATTTTTTAGATGAGCCCGAATATAAGGTTAATAACAAAATCTTGCAAACAATGAATTTGAAAATCTAACAAGGAAATTTTGGGTAAGTTTGCCCATTTAAATCTATGCATAGCCTGAAAAAGAGAATTTTATATGTAGCTTTTTGTGGCTCTGGTTCCATCCAACTTGTGGACATCTTAAATGTTTGCCTGAAAACAAAACAAGCTGAAAGAAAATGCCTGAAAAACAAAATTTGCTGAAAGAGAACAGCCTGAAAAAAAAATTACTGAAAGAAATAGCCTGAAAAAAAATTTGCTGAAAGAAATAGCCTGAAAAACAAAAATTTGCTGAAAGAAAATGCCTGAAAAACAAAAATTTGCTGAAAGAGAACAGCCTGAAATCAAACAACTAATTCTTGCTTGTTCATCTTCAAACCTGCAAAACTGTGCTGAAACAATTCTTTGGGGACCAATAGAAACTTCTGTTATGTCTGGAAGGTAAGCCCTGCTTGATGTGTTCACAGCCATAAACTTAAACCAATATGTTAACAGAGAAAGCAGTCCCCTTCATGGCAGATATCTAAATGAACAATACACATCTCCCATTATGAAGGTCACTAGCCTTTAGTTACAAATTTGCAGCATAAATCAAATCAACTAAGAAAACTTTTCATAACGAGGTTAATCAAGAAATTATTTTTGTAATATTAAAGTATGCAAGCTCAACAACTATTTCAAGAAGAATACTAAAAAAATTATTTCAACAGGATTTGAAAATAAATTACATTTTGCAGCCTCACTTCGGGAAATAAACTAAAAAATTCATTACAACACGGATGATTCTTTTAGGTAGCTACTGTACTGAAACTTTATCATAAAAAATCTCTGTTAAAATATTTTTGAGACAAGTTTAGGTAATAGCGTTTACTTAGTTGAAAATGATGCAATGCTGCAATTTGACAGGTTACTATAACTGAACACACTGTGCTCTGGGAACCCTAGACAGCAGAAACAAAAGTTTTGAGAGAAAAACATGTCCATAATAATACGAGATTATCAATGACAACCTCAAATTATTACTTTGTTTATCATTTTGATCAAAAATGGCACTGAACAAGTTGTGAACTGGATCAAATTTGATCCTAAGATTTAAACAGAAATCATTTCATAAAACTACTGACAGATTACATGTCTGTGTCATAAAGCACAAGATTATGGGGCTTGGATGAACTTTTTGTTTTCCAACTCAAATATCCATATTGTTCTAGGCCTCCCAGAGATATTAATCACATGAAAACACAAATGCACACATAAAATTAAAATGCACAAAGAGATCAAGACTGACCTGATCTTCATTGAGATAATTTGGTAGACCTCCAATGAAAATCTTCTGGGGAGAATCTGGTACCACTGTTGAAACAACTCCTACAAGAGACAACAAACCATAATGTTATAACAAAGGCAACTATCTGATAATAAATGATACTCAGACAGTCTCTTGAAAATGTTTGACAGTTTTAAAACCTAAAAGAAAGTCTCTAATATTTTTGTTAACTTTTACTGAGCAGAGGAACATTTTATTCACATTCTAATGGAAAGATGCATAGACCACTGCAAAATTAACAAAGAAAGTCTTTAACTTAAATACAATTAATAAAATTCATAAGAAATTTACATTTTATGACTTATATACCAGTTGACAACAATTTATTAAAACTTTGAGCAAAAATGCAATCCTTATAGGATAAGGCTGAATTTAGACAACAATTGCCAATGTTCACTCAAAGTTACTTGCAGGTTTTTGCTTGACTTGATATTATCAGTTTTGAAAATGTCTGTCTACTTGCTATATGATACTGATGGACCTAATAAAACCAACAGCCTTCCGTATTTTTAAAGGTTTAAAACGTCTGCAACCAATGTGGCCTTGTGGCTACTGTTACTGGTTGTAAGTTAGCACAAAATATAAACAAGGCAGCTTTAACTTATAGTTTGTAGGCCATCTTTCTTTTTGTTCAAAGGTGCACCACTATCTTTTTGAAAAGATTTTGGTTTCAGTTTAGCAATAAATTAAGTTTTACCTGGTACATGGATTGTAGCAGTTTCTGCCATCCCTGGAATTGGCTGATAATCTTTTGGTCTTCTTATTTTAAGTGACTGACCCTGTAAACAAGAGATTGAACAAGTAACAGCTATATCAAACTCATGTGCACTATCCCACAAGCTCTTAAACATCAGGCTAAAATTTTTCATTTTGGTTTTTCATGCTTTCATGGGTACCAAGAATAAATTTCTAGGCCTACTGCCGTAATCAGTGAGTAAGTGTCTTTTATCTTATTTCAATCCTGTGTTTGTTTCTTTGAACACAGTAGTTTTAAACTGTGGTGTATTTTTTATGAGTAATAAAACTGTTTTGGCAGAGTAAATAAGGATGGTTAAGTAAGGAAAGAATTGCTCAAATTCAGTCACACCGAACTTCAGCTTTTAGGCACATGAGTGCGATCATTCATGATTCTGCAGGTGCATAATCATGACATGAAGTCAAATGTGGGGCCAGTTGGCCGTAAACTTCAGGCCCTGAACAATGATGAAGTCTAAACCATAAACCACATGACGTCCACTTATTGGGGTTTACATTAAATTCTATGGAATAGAGTTTAAAATACTTCTCTCTCAAAAAGGTAAAGTATTGTGACTTAAATCTTCTGATTTCACAGTAATGATTTCACTACTGTTACTATTTTTAGAGCAGGCAAAATGATCAAACCAAAAATTATATTCCCATGCCTGGATTTGTAACTAGAAATATTAAAATAGTAAAGGAAATTAATTATTTGCCTTAAAGAATAAGTTCCCATGGCTAAAATTTTCCAATCTTAAAAATGGTTTTCTAGCACCATATGCACAGAACCAAAAGATGTTTCTCATATAAGGTCTGAAACCCCTAGAGGTAAAATAATGCTTTAAATCAAGACAAGTAAAACATCCCCTCCCCTCCCCCCAAAAAAGAATGCAACAATCCACAAATAAGCTAACAAATAATTATTTTTATTCAGTGAAGAACACCAAAAACATACCTGAAGGTTAATTCCATCAAAAGCCATTGCCTGTGTTGTTTCTTCAACTGAGCGGAACTAAACAAAGTACCAACAGACAAAGTGCAGTTTTAGATACTCAATAACAAGTATGAAAAGATTACAGCAGAAATAGAGGGCACCCTGGCAAGAATCTCAGTCTTATCTGTTTAAACGTGTAGAAGGTAAGTAACAAAGTATTAATTTTGTCCATGTGTTTTTCAAAAAGCTCAAATTATATAATTTTAATACTATTTGAAAAACCCACTTGTGCAATTTTTTTCAAAATTGAACTCAAAGTCAAGTGATTACCTATACAAAACTTGAGACAAGCCTAAGAACTTGCCCTCAAATCTTATTTTGGCACTATTCTAATAAAAACTATACCACACACATTGAAAAGTGTACAATATGATGGCATTTACTAATGTTCATACATGAACCCTGCTTGCAAATAGAACGAAACGACATTGAATCCTAACATTTTAACTGATCAATTATAGTTCTCTTGACTTAGTAAATGAACCTTGTTCTTCGAGAAACCAACTGCATTAATAAAAATCGAACTGTGTTTACCAAAAAAACAAAATGTTTTTCACCAAATTAAACCCTAACTCAATCACGCAATCAAATGCGCATTTGTTTTTTTGTCTCGTTCGTTGTGTTTTTGTCAAACAAAGCAACTTCACGTTAATTATTAGAGTATTGTTTTGTATTTATTTACTGTGTGGTATTATAAAATTATAAAAACAAATAACCAACAGGCAAATATTCTTTTTCACTTACAAACATACACCTACCTCAATAAATGCAAAGTTTTGCTCCAAATTTATCTGAGCAGCAATCACTGGATTTCCTGGGGCAGTATTCAGTTTTGCTTCGTGCACTTTGGCATTGAAAAACTCAATCATCAGAGTCTAAAAATTAAAAAGTATCTCATCAAATTTTGAGACCAAATACGTTAAAACAAAGAAAAAACAACAACAAATGATAACACAATAAATGTATTAGAAAACATTACAGTTGACATAAATAAGAACAAAAAAACATAAAGACATATGGCCTTAATGAAGAGAATGTTCTCCCTCCCTCAATCAAAAACTGTTCTCAATGGTTACTGATAAGATGGAGAGGTAAAAGACTAACCTCTGTAATACCAAATGGAATATTCCCTACGTACAATCTGCGAGCCTGTCTTGTCATCTGGTTGCCATGGGGTAAACTGGAGATTGCTCCAGGGAGTTGGGTACCTTGGGCTACTGAAATCTGCCCAGCAGCTGAAATAACACACCTCCACTTTAATTATAGGTAATCAGACAAGGCTGAGTCAATATTTGAAAAAATAAACAACACATCTTTTTGCCCAACCAAAGGGAGAGCAATTATTTGTTAATTAGACAAAAAAACAAGTGATTTTCTCATTCGATTACCTTTTGAAAATATGGCATACCTATTACCTTTTTTAATTTTGCATGACTTTGTACAAGTGAAAATTTATCATACAAAACCAATGTCGTTATTCTTGCTCTGGTCTAGTTGCCATGAATAACTTGTAATTACCTATGTGAAACTTCAAACAAAGGGCAAGTTCTTAGGGCAGTCTATTATAATTTTCTGCTACCTTATGAGGGAATAAAACAGTCTTGCACATGTTTCTACATAAAAATAGAGCATGCTATGACATAGCAGAATACAAGAAAAGTGTTGAGAAGAAAAAAAAGGCAAAGCAGAGACCAATAATGTTATACAGTTTAGGATTCCTTTAACCCTTTCAGTCCCAAATGTGTCAAATGACATATTACTAAATTCTCCCTACTAGAACTCATACTTCTCCTGTTACCAGTTTAGGAGAATTTTGACTTTCATCCTCGGTAGTTTGCTATGCTCAATCAATTTCTATTTTCTCATTACTAAATGCCTTCTATTGTATGAGTTATGTAAGGAGAAGTTAGACATTCATAAACTGGCTGGGACTGAAAGGGTTAAAGTCCCTATCAAGCTTATTTTTTTACTTTTTGGATTAAAATTGCCATCATCTGTGAACTCAAAATTCTAATAACCAAAGAAAATTTCCACATCTAAGTATGCTTTTTATCAATCAAAAAAAGATTGGAATGTAAATACCGGGGACTGGTAACCTGTGACGTAGCAGCAGTGAGATATGTGGTTTTTGTTTAAAAAAAAATTCATTTCTGTTAAAAAATGTCATAATTTTTTTTTCAACCAATTTCAAGGGAATAATTCATTGATTAAAGTAATAACAATGTGAATATTGTAGCCAGAACTGAACTTTTTGAGATACATCATTGTTGCACACTTCAAGTCTAAAAAATGTAACAGGAGTGACGAGAAAAGGTTTTAATTTCAAAAATTACTAAAGGGCTCTACTTTTCATCTGTAGCTTAAAAAAATAAGCTTGATAGGGACTTTAAAAATCTTCATAGTGTTTTAGGTTTGAGTGCTTAAGATTCAAGTGATAGCACTTTAGTTCAAAACTAACATTACAAGGAATAGAAAGACTGTTTAGTTAAAATGGATTGCCAAAAAAGTGCAAAAGAGAAGTTGTGTGTACAAACCACTAATGAAAAAACAGTGGTTATTAATAAAATAATTATAATAACAAGTATATTGGACAATAAGGGAAAAGGTCAAAACAATGGTACTTCCTAGGAACCCAATTTAGGGGGTGGGGTATCATGTGCCACCACCAACCACCTTTTTTCAAAAATGCTGAATTTCAGGAGCAAATATCATGTTCAGTAAAATAGATATTGATAAAGTGTTTGCACCAGCGCCTTCTTTGTGAAGAGAGGAGTCTATAATACAATAACAACCAATACCCCTAAATCAGGTTTTGAGAAATTGAGCTCTGAAAAAGTGGGGAGGGGTGGGGTAGGGGGTATGTGCCGCCACCCACCACCTCCCCCGACAAAATTGGGTTCCTTAAAAACACCATTGTTTTGATTTCTTCCCTAACTGTTGAATATAATTACTAATGACTCAGTAGTTTACACCTTGCCTCTAAAAACATGCAAAAGCCTAAGTGAGCAAAGGGCTTATTCTGGCTAAAATATGTCTCATCACTTAAATAAAGTCTACCCATTAGCTCTTTTAAAAATCTTTATCATAAAAAATTGTTTTTCTTTTTGTTAACAGCAAAAGCGAAACCTCATTTAATCCTGATCATGACTGACAGGATGCAAACTTATGCAAACCTTCATGTGCTCTCTGGACCAAAAAAGCTGAGCCCGCATTATGTTCTTATGGGAGATACCGCAAAAACAAAAACAACAGCAATTTTTGAGGGAAAAAGAGGAGAAATGAAGAGTTTTGAAGAATAAACAATTCAAAATTAACTTTATACTTCACAGAAACTCATTTGCATGCTTTTAGAAGTGCTGGTGTTAGGTTTTTGCAATCAAATCAAAAATATTGTGTCCCTGACACAATGAGATTCTAGATCTATCACTGTATATGTTAACAACAAATAAAGGAGAAAGCTAAATTTCATACCTCTCATTGCCTTGTACTGTAAAGGTGTTACATGTTCAAAGCCAAGAGGAGGTCTGTCCCATAGGGATTCCCTAAAGTAAACAATCAAAGGAATTGAGTTCTTAAAACTACTACTACAATAGAAACTTAAACTAAACAACTCAAATTCATAAACTTGCAGCAAAAACTAGAGGGTTTTACTTACCAAAATATACAATGAATAAACTGTAAATCCTCTAACATTTCCAAGGGCTAACTATTTCAATTCAAGCACTTGTTAAGGAGGAAAGGGAAGGGAAGGGAAGGCTTGTCCAAACAAGCGAAAGTGGTTGGAAAACTTAAATGCATACAGCGGATGCACAATATTTTTTATTCTATTTGACTGATTTTTTTGGGGGAGAATTATCTCTTTCACTTTTTTAGAGTTCACTGTATTTGATTAATACCCACTTTCCTTATGAATCAATTCTTATTTTGAAGTTGAGGAAAATGTAGAGTTGAGGAGATATTTGATGATGGTAAACTGGCTTGAGTTGAATTGCTGAAGGTACTCTATGGCCTGACTTGCAAATTGAAACAATTCTCTGTTGCATTGCATTCTCTGTCAGATTAGCCCTAGTCCAGGATAAATTACCATGGCAACTAATAGATTTTGTTTAAAGTTAGTCCTGGGTTAGGGCTATTTTAAAAATCTTTCAAACAACAAAGCCCCAGACATGAAGTAAAGAAAGTCAAAAGCCCTAGAAATTGTCAGTTTCTGCTTACAGCTAAAAAAGATGTCTCGCATTTCAAGTTGTTGAACAATGTCATATCCCTTTCTGGGGAAAATTGTTTGTTGTTTGTCTTACAAAAGGACTATTAGAACAAATGGTAGCCATAGGAACACTTAGAACGTCTAGTTCCTAATGTTTGATAAGATTAAAATAATATAAGGGAATCTCATCCCCCCCCCCCTTTTTGATTTTGAAGTACTGTTGACTGTACTACTTCAAGATTTACTTAAAATACTCTTTGAACATTTCTTCCAACTGAATAGGCGAAATGAAAAGTTCTTACAATTTCTGAAGAACTTTGTCCAGGTTTATCGACAGTATCTATAGTCATAGGGCAATACCTTTGGCTGAATTTCCTTACTCACCCATACATCATTATGCATACCAAGCTATTGATCATGAAGCCAAAATATCAGAGTTAAACCTTGCTTTACAAACAACCAAAAATTCTCGAAACCGCTGTTAGAGTTAGGAGTATTGGTGAAGGTTTGGGTTAGGATTATAATTTTTAGTTCCCGAAATGAAAATGTGGATGTTTGGTGACCATAAACTGCATGAAAATGTGAAGTTTGTTAGCCATTACTGTATGCATAAGTAGGTATGGGTGAGTATGGAAATTCTACCCAGAAAAACATCACAGTGAAGAATCAATACATCAATTTAGTCCTATTTAAGGGTTTGTGCAGCATTGTTCCCTGCCTGACTTTTTTTCTGATTTCGAAGGACTGTCGACTGTACTACTTCATAAAATACTTCCGTCTGAATACTCGACATGCAAAGTTTTTTAAAATTCCGAGGAACTTTGTCCCGGTTTATTGACTAACTATATAGCAATACCTTTTCCTCCTCACGGGCGAAGGGGACCTGTACCTCCGTCGCTCCCTCTCTCTTGACCTGTCACGACGTCGTTCTCTCTCCCTACTCCGTGACCTTGACCTGTCCCGGCGACTCCTTCTATCTCCCCTGTCACGGTCTCTGTCTCTGTCACGCTCGCGTCTATCATCATCACCTGAACATATGATAAATTAAAAAGTAATTTTAAAATGAAGCAAGCTGAAAACAATGCAGCTCTCTGACAGCGGAAAAGTAAAAGGAAATTTGATTACGATCACGATCACAATTTGATCGGTATTTGACAATTTATTTTTCTTCAACTTAGATGGAAGTTCACTTTTATATAACAAACAGAAATTAGTTAGAATCTAACCTTCGATTCAGTAACTTAAAATAAATTAGACTGTCAACAAGGAAATTGTTTATGAAAGAAGAATCTCAAGTACTATAAAGTTCGAGAACGCGAATGATCTGCTGCTGAAGTGGACTAACTCCATGCTCACTATAATTAACATAGCAATCACCTCTATCTCGTCCAGATCCACCATCGTACTCTTTACGATAACCACCAATCTTTGCACTTATGTCTTCTTCTAAATTATAGCCTCCGTTGTCTACACTTGCCATTTTAACGAGGAGGTTTTTGTCGTCCACATGTACTAGCCAACAAGAACACAAAATGGCGTTTCAAACAGATTCAAAACGAGGCTAGGAACCACGTGTTTTGCAACCCAGGCAGAGAGGAGACTGGGAGCCACTATTCTGGACCGAGTTGTTCAAAAGACGATTAGCCTAATCCAGGGTTAACTACCATGAAAACCAATAGGTTTTGTTAAGAGTTAATCCTGGGTTAAAGTTAATCGGCTTATGAACAACCGGCTATTTTTCGAGAACTCATAGCAACGAAAAGTCCGAAAAGGTATCTTCATCATCACCGATAACTTAAAGTCCCGCTATCAAGCTTATTTTTTTAAGTAGATCCCTTTAATAACAGTAATTATCGAAATAAAACCTTTTCTCGCCGTCCCATTTACATTTCAAGACTTGAAGCGTGCAATGATGACGTAGCGGGAGGCATATGACGTAGCATAAGGCATGAACAGGAGGGCTCCTGGCATGAAGCAAAGACATCCTTTTTTATCTCAAGAAATTCAATTCTGGCTACAATAGTCACATTGTTATAACTTTAATCAATGAATTATTTCCTTAAAATGATTTGAAATAACAATTTTATGACGTTTTTTAACAGAAATGAAATGTTTTAATCACAAACCACATAACTCACTGCTGCTACGTCACTTGTTACCAGTCCCCGGCCTGCTCGGTCAAAATTTACATTCCGATCTTTCTTTGATTAAAAAGCACACTTAGACGTGGAAATTTTCTTAGGTTGTTCAAATTTTGAGTTCACAGTTGACAACAGCTTTAATGTACAAAGTAAAAAATTAAGCTTGATAGGGACTTTAATCAAATTTGAGCGTAGCGAGTCAAGACATATTCTTCAACTGATTTAAAAAATCCGCACAAATGTAGTGTCAGGATTTTGAAACACTCCTTCTTATTACAAAGCCACTACGAAAATAAGGATGACCGTGACGGCCTCATGCTCGCCCCTGGCGTTTTTGCTTATATTTCTCCGCGAGCGAGTACTGCCAACGCTACCCAGCGCGCCCCTGGTAATTCTGAACATTAATTTAAGCATCCTTGTACACAGCCAAGGTATATATATGTATATAGATTATGCTTGTTTTGCATAAAAAATAGGATTAACTTTGATTTTCTCCTTCTGCCAGCTCTTTCGAACGGATTATGTTACGGTTGAAAACACCACGACTTTTCCGGGCCTGGAAAATGCATTTTCAGATTCCACGACTTTTCATGATTTTCACGACCGTGTGAACCCTATTGCTTCAATCATAAGTAGCGGTTTTTTCCTTTTGTCTCCATTCTTGCTTGTACTGTGGAAGACAACACGAACTGGCAAAAGAAAAGTGCCCAGCGTATGGCAAGACTTGCAATCGCTGTAAAGGAACGAATCATTTTGCAGCCTGCTGTGGAAACACGCAACACTCGAACACCCTGAACGCGCCATATGATATCCTTTCATGCTGAAGATATAAATAGTGACGACAGTGAATAAGAAGAAGTGAATACGTTGAAAACACTTCCAGAGGCAGTCTTCTCTCCCGGAGAACAACACAAGAGGAAGCTGTACGCCTCTGTCTATCAACTGTACTGTATATGGCGAAGAAACTTATTTTGCAAAAGTTACTCATCTGCGGCGGAAGCAAAAAATAGTTGGGGAGCACAGTGGAAATTTTAATTGTTTGTTTCAAGATCTGAAGCTACTATTCAAAAGTTATTGTGGTTAAAGAAAAATTATTGGGTTCCTCCCTCCCGGTTCCGCTGCCCATGTCAGTTACTGATAGTTAGAATAATAATGAACATTTATTGTTTTGCATGATTCTTTTCACTGCATGTTTTTTCCAAAATGAATTTACTGAGGGTCTGGTGACACTTTAATGGTCATTTCGACTCTCTTGAAGAGTACGGCAACTCCAACAAGAGGTCAGTTTGATTCTCCCGAAGGGTCAAACTGACTCCTAGAGTAGAAATGATCATAACTCTGTTTAGGAGTCAAAATGACTCCAAGGGGTCAAAACGACTCATTTAAATTTACAGTGTAGTGTCAAGTTCCAACTGGACTCCGGAGCAACCTGCAATGTCATCAGCTCAACGATTCTTCGAACTACAAAATGCAATTCAAAAAATCGTCCAAGCAAGCACAATACTCTCGGTGTACAACGGCACAAATGTTAAGCCCGTCGGTCACTGCATAATCAAGATGATCACCCAAAAACAAGCGAAAATATTCAGTTAATTTTAAACTTGTAGATAAATCTACGACACCGATCCTTGGACGTATGGCCATACAGCAAATTGAGCTGTAAAAGGTACTACAGGAGAACATCAGCTTGGTGCAGTCTATCCCAGCTACTTCTGAAGAGAAACAACCGGGACCAAGTAATAGAAGCCTCTCTCTTGGAGCAGTTTCCGGAAGTTTTCCAAGGAGTTGGATGCATGTCAAGCGAGTATCACCTGACTGTCGACTCGTCTGTGACCCCAGTTGTACACCCAAGGGAAAGGTCCCTTTGGCGTTAACAAGACAAACTACTGGCCGAGTTTCAGGGATTAACAGAGCTACGAATCATTGAACCTGTATCAAAGCCGACCAAATGGGTATCAAGTATGGTCACAGCGAAAAAACTTAATGGAGACATCCGGATATGGAATGACAAAAAGTACCAGAATAGAGCTTTGCAGAGAAGCCACTACGCCATCCCAACGATTGATGACGTTCTACCACATTTGAACAATGCTTAAGTCTTCAGCACTGTTGACTTGAAATGTGGGTTTTGGCAAGTAAACTTGGATGAAGAAAGTGTCGAACTAACCACTTTCAACACAGCTTCAGGAAGCCTCAGGTGGCTACGAATGTCATTCGAGATTTCAACGACGCTAGAGGAGTTTCAGCAAAGACAACACCAGGCAGTAGAAGGTCTGTGGGCGTAATATCAGTAGATAAAGCTATGGTCAATCACGAAAAAAACGTGAGAGCGCTGATGCAACATTGCAAAGAAAGAAATATCACCTTAAACAAGGACAAGACTCATCTTAAGATGTCTCAAGTACGTTTCCTGACTGTTTCCACCTTCTGACTGCCATTGCTGTATAAGCTGACCCTGATAAGGTACGTGCCATACCTGAAATGCCTAAACCAAATTGCTGGGCCTTGTCAATTTATTAAGTTCTTGCCACAGCTTAGTGAAGTGTGTGAACCCATGAGGGAACAGTGTGGTGTTGGTTTGATGTTCATGACCTGGCGTTCGAAAGCATCAAAAAACTTGTGACAGAAGCACCAGTGTACTACAGTAATATAACCCCACTTCTGACACCATGTAAAATGATCGATGGCTAAATGTCAGGCAGAGGGTCTTCTTCGTGTAGAGGACAGATAATTAAACAAGGTCTGTGACTGGTTGATTAAGGTCATTGTAAACTTTATCTTTCTTTTAATTGGTTTAAATAAATGTTTCCTCTTCACGGTGACAAAGCCCTGGCAGATACAATGTCCGCCATCTTAACTCTTACACCAACACGGTCCCTGGCCAGCGGTCTCTTTACATAGGGTGCCCAATCTTTAGCATGTGGTATAACACTAAATTGAGGAAACCAGAGTTCTCCCCTTAGAGCGGTACAGCGTTGCGCCGCTGTTACTTTCTTCAAAAAGAAAATAACGCGACAGATAATAACAAGACTTATTGAAATTTCTCAAGAAACAAATTGAAAAAGGGTTTTTCCTTTGATCGAAAAACGACGTAAGCGATTTGATAATTGACTTCTGCAGTTAAAATCTACAGACTCTAGTATCTGCAGGAATAAACTCTTTAAAAGGGGATAGCAGTCAAAACAATAGTTATTATGACATTTCTTGGTAAATTCGGTTATTGCGGCAAGTACCTCGAGGATCATGGGTGATTTAGGAAACATATGATAGAAAATTCTCAACCCCTACATGCCGTTATTACTATTTCAATTCCTCACCCAAATTTTTTTTAGTTTGTCCTTTTAGTTATATAGGGAACAAAACTAAAACAAAAAAAATATAGTATAGCAGGAGTGAAAGCTAAAAAGGGCCAAACGAATGTAGAAATGAGAAGCCAGATGTAAGTATTCTTCCAAACCATTTCCAGGTAAATAAAACTAGAGAACTTTATTGTCATATCCTTCTAAATTATATGTACAGCATGGTTACGTGATTATTGTTTCAGAATGACTGGCCATCAAAACTTCTAACTTGTTAACTTATCAGACTGTAAACGAAGATATTTGACGGGTGTTACAAGATTTACTTTCTCGTTTCCGAGTTCTATTCTTCGCGTCAGTTGAGAAGGAGGCTGGGGAATTCAAGGCGAGGGCGTATCTTGGGAAAGACTTGGGGTCAAGCAAAACAACTCGAAACTAGCAAACTACTTAGGACAAGACAAGAAAGGAGATGACAATGCTCTTTTCATAGGAAACCACATTGCATACAGAGCAGTAGTTCACAAAAGTACGATGGTCAACGAGCGTTTGGACTGGAAGCAATAGAGTTACAGAGAGCTACTCGCGACTCTAATTATTTACATGCGAAATCTATATGTCTCGAATTCCTGAAAGCATGTTGAGGAGTAAAATAACAAACATTAACTTTTTCTATCTCTCATACGTAGCATTTTTAAAATTTCATTCAACTTTAAAATGTGTGTTGTTGCCGCAAATTACGAGATTTTAGAACATGCGAGTATGCAGACGTTAAAAATTGGCATGGCTTTAGCAACTTCAAACCAAAATAAAAAAAAATAAGATCTCAAAACATATGGCAGACGAAAAGCTCCTTAAAGGCAGTACTTCACAAGTACTACACAAGTCTGCCCATATGGGGCACAAACTCTGTGTGTAGTAGGATCATAGTAAACAATAAATTGATTAATTTCGCTACTAATTGTAGCCAGTACTTAAAGTTTATCCCGACTGTAATTCAAGGGCAGAACAAGAACTTGTTCAAAATACGATCGCACCATAACCTCATGCAAGCGAAGCTTAGCAAGATAGAACAAGAGAAACATCTTCTTGTCATTAAAAACCGAATAAATTTTAAAAAAACTCTCGTCTGTGGTATTTTTCTGGGCTGAAATACGAAGTTACTACGACACGACTGGCAAATTTTCTTCCTGCGAGCGCTGAGGCAGCTGCCATGCTTTCTTCTGGGGCGGTGTACTCCACAAAGATCTGGAAAAACGAACAAGATTATATCAACAAAATATAAAAAAATGAAAACGTTTGAACTCAAATGAAGTAAAACAGGAGCCTTTCCCAAATATAGAGGAGCTACAAAAAGTCTGGAGCTTTTATCAGCTGTTATCCAAATTATTATTCTATGCGACACAGACTCTGTCTGAAGTAAATTTGTATGCCTTAAAAAACTTGACACGAACTCACTTGAAACGCAGACAACGTTTCAAGAGCGACAAGCTAAGCATTATTATTTAAACCAGGATTTTTCCTTTGACCAGAGAATCATCTTAATTGCATGCAATGAAGATACTCTTTTCATCTTTCACGTTTGAGGATATTATTGGTATCGCCATGGTTCTTAACCCGATCAACCAATTACAAGAGAGCTTTCGCGCAGTCGCGCGGCCCGTTCTTTTAAAAATAGTTTTGTTTTATGTAGGATTTTCTTCAGTATCTATAAGATAAAAAGAACATTACATGGCCGCTTGTGGGGATATGACTTTTATCTTCTCGTGCTAAAGTATCTTTACTCGTTCGTTTCGCTCACTCGCGACAAATACTTTCAGTACTCGAAGATAAAACTTGTATCCCAACGCAGACATGAAATATCCTATTTCAGAACTGCAATTGGCAAAATATATTTTTATTATTATTATAGAATAGTGACAACAACTCTCTACTTTTTCACCTGAAATCCTTTAAATCTGTATCTTACCGTAAAAAAATCTCTCTGTAACTAAACTATTGCAAAATTTTCGATTCATTTTTCCGTTAAAAAAAACGCCTGACTTACCATTGTATGTACATAGTTTTAATACTAGCATTCGAATCTAAATATTTAACATTTCATTAGGTTATTCGTTTGTAATGTTTTCGCTGAAAAGCCCTTATGGGACGTGGAAATAAAGTATTATGTTCTCAAGGATTCCAAGAGAGCAGAGTATTGCTAGTTAGCAATAGTTAGTATGTACCAACCTTTCCACAACCCGGTGGCTCTTCCCCTCCCACCGGTCTGGGGATCTCCAAACTTGCGACATTGCCGTACTTTGAACACTCTTCCCTTACATCATCAAAGATTTCTGTTTAAGAAGATAACTAGATGTTGGCACAAGCGTTTGCAGAGATAAGAAATTGGTCTCGTTAAAAGAATCAAAGCGTTGTATGTGTTTGCTGTCACCTCAATAGTACTCGTTTTCCACTCCTAGAGATTTTAAAAATTTGAATAGAACCATAATCGTTTTAAAACGTTTTTAATCAAACTTGGCTCCCACATGTAAGAGGCGTAGATCTAAGTTATACTTTAAGTTTTGCTGTATAAACATCTTAATAACCGAGAGCGAGGTCTGTCCGGGAGATTATTTTGCCCGAGGTCTTTCACTGTACGGACCGAGCGAAGCGAGGTTTGTACAAAAGACCGAGGGCAAAATATTCGCCCGGACAGACCGAGCAAAACGAGGTTATTGTTTTTGATATTACCACATGTGATTGATATGGGTGGCTGATACGCTCTGTATTGCACCGATCTACTATGTAAATTTAGGAAGAAATTATTTATTCACAAGTTGAAAGCTCAGAAAAAATTCTGAGTCACTGACGGGAATCGAACCCGCAACCCTC
>JAOBAT010092127.1:0-17379 GCA_026413305.1 Hydrozoanthus tunicans | reverse complement strand
AAAAAACCTACACATTGTAACGTTGTTGTTAACTTATTACGTGTCAGCTAGATCAGTCGAATCACGTCATGGCAAGTCAAGACTGTGTGCGACAACTGAAACTAAAAAGGACACACAAAACTTGGAGTTGTCAATGAATCAGTATGCTTTATTTACTAGAATAATATAAAGTTAAGTGCACTTGTGTTGGTATTAGAGAACGTTATACATATGACGTTTCTTGTTGGGAAAATCGATATGTGACGTTTCCCTAAGGTCTATCAAAAAAGAAAAAAATAGCTTAGTCACTTTAAGAGCAGTGACACATCCAAACTTTGTGCACTTCTTTTTGAAAAAAAACCCCAAAAAATACAAAACAAAAACAAACAACATATAGTCCTAGGTACTTTTTTCCCGTCGCACAACGACTGAAACAAACGCCTCTTAACAGACATTCCTTTGGTTTTACACCTTTGAAGTGAATTACTGTTCAGCAGCTAGTTTAGCATTTTGGGCGCGCAATACAAATTTTAAAACTGTTCGACCAGTAAGAACGCACCTGTCGGGGTTTCTCAGTTCGCAATTTGTCATAATTCAAAAAACAAAATAAACGGCCAGTTCAAGCAGAAAATCAAACACCATTTGTTGCAGTGAAAAATTGAAATGACTTGAATTGACTTGAAATGGCGTTCGTGTGCGCCGCTCCTTTTGACAGCAAACTTTTCCCTTAATAAAAAAAATTCCGTTCTTTTTTCGAAGCGTAAAACTTTGAGACATTGCTCACATTTCATTCATTCTCCATGCTTCCAAATTCTGTTGTAAATTGGGTTTGCCGTTGAAACCATTCCGTGAAGTAAAAGAATTTTACAAATTTTTATTTGTTGCTGTCATTTGCTCAATCGTGTGCATCAAAATCTGAAACATTTCTACTAATTTATAAATTAGCACAAAATAATCGTCGTAATGATGTTGCAATATTTTGAAAAGGGTTGTTCAAGACTTTGTTGCTTATTTGGTGTTTTTTCGAACAGCATTCTCTTTAATTGCGTTAAGCCCACCGCACACTTGTGCGATAGCACGCAATTTTCGTCGCATACAATCAAAATTGTTTTCGCACATTCACCGCACACGTTTGCGAGAAGATGCAAAAACCTCCGACAAACTGCGTTCACTTTTAAGAAAATCAAATATGTTTGATACATGCGATCATTATTGCATGCGATAGAAATTGCATCGCAATCCCCTGCACACTTGTGCGATGTGCTGCAATTTTGATTGCATGCGACGAAAATTGCATGCTATCGCACAAGTGTGCGGTGGGCTTAAGTTTAGTCCTCGGAAACATAAAAAAAAAAACGCAAGGCAAATCAGAGCAGCAGAAAATCTATACTCACCTTAGTAATTATTTTTACTAATTATTGTTATTTCATAATTCTATCTTGTATTTGGTAATATTTTAACGAAGTACGGCCTTTTTGTAAAGCAGTAACTTACACTGATTGTAAGCTTACCGTGGTTGAATAAGGATCATTATCTCCTTTGAAAAAAAGGCATTACAACACGCGTCTTTTTCTTTGAAAAATGCTGAAAACATGTTGAATCTTTGTATCTATTTTGCCACGAGAACTGATTGGCTTGTCAGCTCAAACATTGTCGGTTTGAAAAGAAAGTTTAAACGGCAAAGAAATATTATAATGTGCTTTTTTTTGGCAGGAAAAAAAGCAGGGGACCAAGTGGAAGACATCGAACCGTACATTGCTTACTTCGGGTACTTTAACCCACTGAGGTTTTTTATAAGGGTTCCTTCTGGCCCATGAGTCCTTAGTCTCCTTTTACTGGCTGTTTTCTAACAAGCACTTAGTGCAACCTTTCAGATTAAAGTCCCTATCAAGCTTAATTTTTTACCTTTTAAATTAAAACTGTTGTCATCTTTGAGCTCAAAATTCGAATAACCAAAGAAAATTTCCACGTCGAAATATGCTTTTTAATCAAAAAAAGGTCGGAATGTAAATTTTGACCGAGCAGGCCGAGGACTGGTAACCTGTGACGTAGCAGCAGTGAGTTATGTGTTTTTTGCTTAAAAACATTTACATTTTTATTTCAAACATTTTCAAGGGAATAATTTATTGATTAAAATTATAACAATGTGACTATTGTAGACAGAATTGAATTTTTTGAGATAAAAAGATTATCTCTGCTTCATGCCTCGTGCTACGTCATCATTGCACGCTTCAAGTCTAAAAAATGTAACAGGAGCAGCGAGAAAAGGTTTTTATTTTCGAAAATTGCTATTATTAAAGGGTTCTACTTTTCATCTGGAACTTAAAAAAAATAAGCTTGATAGGGACTTTAGTAATTGCACAGTATGTGTTTTCCGTAGAAGGGGAAAACGTTTTCCAAGTTACTTTATAATGTTCTACTAGCTATAGAAACAGAAAAAAAAGTATATACGCATTTTTGGCAATTTCAAAGACTTTACTGAGTAAATTTGTACAAATTCGAAGTGAGGTATTATCAATCTAAAATAATCTAGCAAAGTCGTTAAGAATACCAACCGAGTTCTGAGATAAAGATAAGCTGCGAGTATAACTGAAAGAGAGATCTATATTTGGAAGAGGAACTGTATTGCTTTCAACTGTAAAAGAACTGTAGTTTCAAATGTTCAAACGTTTAAACCACCCAATGAGAGACATCTCTGCTGTTTAATTCGACTTACGACAAACCTAATATGCACTAAAAACTTCGTAACGGAGAGGTTTGAAGTTGTATGTGCCTGCTAAAAGATCCTTCGTATTACTTTGACCGTACGTGTAACCGCTCGGGGGTTTATAGGTGTGGCCCAGGTTGGTATAGCTGTTACTGTTTTTCCCTGCATCATTGGCGATATAAAGGTCGTGTCCGCCTCCAAATGTAGGACCATACCCGTTGTTGCTGTAGTAACAGTTTTGGGGATTTTTGTACTGTCTCATCATGGTTGGGGCAAGATTATACTTGTTCTTCAATGTGAACAACCAGCCGTGGTTGTCATTTATATACTTGTTAAGGTTTCCTGCGGGATCAAGATAAAATATGAGTTAGTTCTTAATAACATACCTCATATTAAACTTAAATATTATTATACACCCTAAGCTTCGCTTTCGAGTCACAAAAGTGTAAATATTTTCATAAATCAAATCCCAAAGCGTTCACAAATGAAAATAATTCCTTCGTGAACACAGTGTGCACGTGCAAAATGCTCACACCTATTTCTTGAATACAAGGCTTGGGGGCGAAATTGACTAGTTTAACGTCAACATGCATGAGGCCTATTCGACTTAACATCTGTATGAGTTAAAAATCTACTAGCATTGCACAGTTGAAACAAATCACGTAAGCAAGATCTCACATTCTATGCTAGTTAGCGGTGTAACGAACCTATCCTTCCAGTGACAATGTGGACATGAAACAACCATCAAATGACACTGGTCAGGACTGTCACAGTTATTTCAGAATGTTTGTTTTGCTTCTTCATCAAGTGTGTTTTATCTCCAATTTCGGCTTCTTCACTTTCCGAGCCACTACTTTGCTCACTGCTTCGACTTGATAATTCGCTTTCTTCACTGTCTTGACTTGATGTTTTTGAGTCGCTTTCTTCCTCTGTTTTGTCTCCATTTTTGAATAGAATTTTCTTTCTCAGTTCGGCAATTATCTTTTTGTTTTTAACAAGGTGTTTGTTAACGGCTGTACGTCAAAAGAATATTTTCAGAGAGTTCGACCATACTTGTAACAGAAGTTCGTCTGTTCTTGTACAACATCTCTCCTTTAGTTTCTTTGGGGCTGCCATACTGTGGAGTGGGGCCAGTGTGTTCCTTTTTTTTGGACTGCCGGGCTTAATTTTTCTAAAATTTGGTTAAATCCTGGGCTTTCTTCCCCCTCTTTGTCTTTTTCCAAATCACTTTCATTGGTAGAAGAAGCTGAATCTTCGCTAGTCTGGGAAGCAGTTGAGCTTTTATTAACAGCTTCTTCTACTTTGAGGACTGAGGAGATCTTGAATAAATCCTGCCCCATGCTGCACTAAAATCTGCTTCTTTCGCTTGAAAGGGTCTTGCATATGTCAGCCTACCAAGTTATAAAGTTCGTTTTTGTACGGCTGGAGTCTATCCCACTATGCTTCTGTTCTGTAAATGCGTTTCGTTAGCACATTGCAACAGACTTTCAATATCGCATGCACTTGTTTTGGAGTAGTGAAAAAACAACAGCAGTTTTCTTTGATAGGAAGAAGGTGTATTCATTAGAAGTTGGAAAAATCTTTGGTTTCGACGTACCAATTCGGACATCTTCACCGATTGACGGTGAGGAGGAGGAGAAAAATGAGGGGAAGGAGAGGAAATGGTGAGGAGGAAAATGAGGAGGGGGAGGAAAATGAAGAGGAGGAAGAAGAGAGGAAATGGGGGGGGGGGAGGAAAATGAGGAGTTAGATGAGAAAAATGAGGAGGAGGAAAAAGAGGAGGGGAGGAAAACGAGGAGGAGGAAATGTGGAGGAAGTCGAAAATTAGGAGGAGAGGAAAGGAGGAGGAGGAGGAGAAAAGTGAAGAGAAGGAAAAGAGGAGGAAAATAAGGATGAGGAAAATGAGGAGAAGAAGGAAGAAGAAAAAATATATAATAATAATAAGTTTTAATAATATATAAAACATGGTTGAAGTTGCGTTTCTTTTAGTCACATCGCGATTTGAAGCCAGAAAGATGTCTGTTTTTTGCTCTCTGTGCGGAAAACAATTTTCGCGAAGTTATAATTTGAAGCGGCATGTTAACTCACAGCATAAAGATAACGCTTCAGGCTATCCACCCAGAGATATAAAGCCAGCGAAATTTAACATGCAATTTACTAATCACAAGTTGGATAGAGATCATTGTGATTCATATTAGTTAACACACCCATTTACAGCGTTGGTAGCGGGAATGGCCAGATCTTCTAGTACAAGTTGTTTCTGTTTAGCCATCACGTAGATACTATCGACCAAGCAAGCCATCTTTTGTTTTCTTGAAAAAAAAAACAGGTCTTGACCTGCACTCAGTTGCTACTTTAGAAAATTGTGACTGATTATGACTCTCAAACTACCGCATTTAAAGTCTAGAACATTATCAGTTTGAAGCAATGTACGACAGTTTGCACTTGACAAGCTGTCACAAGTTTGAAATTCAAAGTTTTGTCGCTAGTCTTACCGTTCCAGCTTCGATAGCTGTAACCACCAAAGTAATACTCTTTTCCTCCAACATTCGTCTTCACTATGGTTACAGTAGGTCCGCGGTCATCGCAGAGCTTGTGAAAGGTACTGGAGCCCCAACCGTTGACGGATGTGTCAAAACATTTGACCCAACGTATGCTTTTTCCACCAGGCGTGGTTCTGAGCCATCCTTCAAGAACACTGACAAAATTAGCTTTTCCTCCAATGAGTTGTGACTTTCCAATGCCACTCCCAACGCGTTCTAAAAGTAAAAGCATGGACGTCGTACGATTTAAAGTTAGTTCTTACTGGAAAATGAGAAATGTATAGGTTAAGTTATGGATGGTAAAGTTATGGAAAATGAGAAATGTATAGGTTAAGTTATGGATGGTAAAGTTATGGAAAATGAGAGATATAGGTAACGTGGAAAAAACCAGTGCAATTTTTGTTTTTATGCTGTGGGAATGTTTTCAGTGACCAGTTTTGTATATAACATTTTCCTGATGCACAGCTAGCGTACGATTGGGATAAAGCTGTTTTGTAATTTAACAATAATTTTTGCAATAAAATGGTGACTGCGAACATGCACAGATAAAATGCAGGTTTACTTGCTTAACATTTGGAAGATGGTATTTGCAAGAAAAACAAACTTAAACTGTTACTTTCAGCTTTTGTGGCTAAAAAACAGATAAGTTTAAAGAAAGAGTACACTATCTCCTAATTGGAAATTTAAGAAATCGTTTAAAACAGATCTAAAAAAGGAAAAATCGAGTCTAAATTTTCGATCGCCTTCTTGGTTCTTCTTAAGAAATGTTAATTTCGCACTGAATCACACCTTTCTAAAAAGCTAGAACGTTATTTTTCGTTGTCCCTCTAGGGAGGTAACCAGAAATGTGAAAACCCCTGGGAAGGATCCTCTTTCATTTACGGATTCTTAGTTTAAATAAATGCGAAGAATTCCAGAAATAGTCTTTGTTCTTGCTGTTCGCACGTGTTTCCAAAATGTTGTTGTAAATAGGATGTATATCATGACCGATTTCTGCACGTTGTTTGATCTCGGTGTTAACATTTACTTTGGTGCAGGGCTTGTGTCTTGGAATATGTCTAATTTCCAATCCGACAACAGTCTATTGGTCATCACATAGAAAGAGTCACGCCGAACTTCGTCCTTGGAGGCATACCACCGATAAGAGTCTTCCAATCAGATATGCTAGCACCAGCTCTCACAGCCAGGGGTCTATTAGTTAAAAACGCACGAATTTTACAAAGCAGGGCTTCATCGTCCTCGAGTAGTTGAAGTTCAGTCAACAGCCGGTATGTTTTGATCAATAATCGGAGTCTCTTGAAGAAGTGGGCATAGAATATTCGGGCCAGGGCTCCGCCGTCGTCCGTAGCCTCAAAGATGGCCTATTACATGTATAGCAGCGCACCAGTCGTCGAATGCGCCTTTTACGCACAGATTGGCGTAAGTCGATTTTATCTTCAACCTTGGGTAGTATTCTGTTGTAAAAAAATCCTTCCGTGACATTGATCAGCGTGCACGTAATTGGACAAGGATCACTTTCATTTTCCCTGGAGGGAGGGGTCACCGTAGGGATGGGAATGATGATTGGCTACTTAAGAAGCGCGGGGATATGTCCTTCTTCTAGTGTTTGGTATAGATGCCCTGAATGACAAGGGGCCGAAATCCTATGACTAGCTCAAAATCCTTAAGGAGTTTGTCGGGAATGTTATTCTTTCCCACAAGTTTACCAGTGTTCAGGGTTGGTAACATCTCTGGATACAAAAAGCTCTTGTGGCACAAAACTTGGTAGTCTAGCCTGTGTAAAGGAAGGGGTGGGGGTGGGGGGGAAGGGGCGTGTTTTGCAAAACTTATAAAGAAGCTTTGAATATTTTTTGGTAGTACTCAGGTGTTCCTCCTTTTATAAAAAAGATGGTGATACTACTTCTGTTGGATTTCCCGTCCAGAAAAGATACTTTACTTGTCAGGGTTGGTGCAATCTGCGCCTGCTACTTTGCCATAATGCTGTGTTGCTTTGCTGGTTTCACGCTCGACCTTATTCCTCCAAACTTTATAATAAGTAAGTCTTTGCCACCTCGAATAAATGCCGTTTGACGTTTGAATTTTTGAGCTTTTTCCTAATCCAAGGCCATTTCGATGGTTGTTTCTTAATAGTTCTCCGTGAGTTATATGCGTTAATAGCTGAATTTATATCTTTTATAAAAACCTAAAGCTTATCGTTTGCAGTAGTGGAAGACTTGTAAGACTTTATTCAAGTACTTCTCTATCATCCATCTTCCCCGGGCCCGACAGGCTTTGTCGCGCATATCGCGTGACTCTGATTTGTTGATAACCCATTTTTGTTTCAGCAAATTAATATAAACGGTATAATATATAGTCCGACGAAGCTATTTGGGAAGCTGAGACACAGTGTACAGATTTTTTCTGTTGATCATAAGTTTACCAATCTAAAGTTTTAGAATCTCTGTTCTTGAAAGTCATAAGTTGTTTTAGATTATTTCTTTGGTTGATGTCTTTAGCCTTAAACCCAGTTTTAATAGAGCTAAAAACGTCAGTTATTATGACTAAAGCATTTGGTTGATTGGACAACAACATGGCAAATTTCCTATGTTTATGCACTTGTAAAATTGCATTTTCCGTTAACTGTTAATGGTGGAATGACATATAAAAATTAAGACAATCGAAGTAATTTGTCTCAGTAAGATAAGTGGTCGTATAGATATCCAGATTGGTTCTACATTGTCTTGGTCGCAGGACAAGATGCTTACATGGTATCCACTGGTCTAAATAGAGGGACACGTCACCACAACAAATCACCCCGTACGACCATTGCAAAGCACATTGTAACCAGGAATAGAAATGCTACTGTTAGGGATACTCGGTTGGAGCCAGGGTTCAAATGTAGGGATCAAAAGCAGAGTGGGCTAATCCTCAAAAAATGCATATTAACTTTTTTGACATCTATGAACTTTACAGAATTTTATGCCAATTCTTTAATTTAGAGGCAGAGTGGTCAAACCCAACAGTGGCCCATATAGTTTCCACAGCGGTTTAGATGATGGCCCCAAATGGTTTTGACTTTTTACCTCGGTACAAAAATGAGCCGACCAGCAAGATTGTAGACAAAAACACCATGGGTCAGACAATGTGCATTTTGCGCAGAAAAAAAAATAGGAAATGGTCGTCGGTGGTAATTAGTTCCCATGTTTGTTGTTGCGGAAAATATTCGAGTGAAAATTTTAGAGAGGAAAGACTTCCTCCAATCCTCTCTGGCTATGAACTGATGTATATTATATCCCAAGTAAAATTAAACTGAAAATTATTTTTAGGAGCCTTAACGCGCTCGGGTGGCCATGACGGCGCAACAAATGATGTTTCAATGCTTGTATTTGCTCGTGGATATGCTGATGCATTTCATCACTTGATTAAATAAAACTGATTCGCTTTCCGGTAAGACAAATTATGACATAAAAATCTAAAATAAATTGATAAAACATATTAAAAATAACTTTCATATTTTATAAAACGTACCTCCACAGGTGTCCCCTTTGAAGCCACATTTACAGATGCAGATAAACTTTGTTCTGCCCAATTCTTTACACACTCCTTCATTCTTGCAAGGATTCTTCTTGCACGGGTGGGGAATTCCTGTATATAAGTGGGATTGTAGCGTTAAGGCAGGTAGAGAATGGAAAGGTATAGAGAGACAACTTGGATAAGAGATTCTGGGAAAGATAAGGTAGGGAAAGAGCTCTGAGGAGGGGAGGATGGGAAATAGTTAATTTAGAGAAGGGATTCGGAGAAGAGAAAGTAGTGAAGGGATTCTGAATAAGGACAAGGGGGAGAGGTGGGGTTGCAAAACGTTGAAGGAATGTTGAGTGGAAGGGGAAAAACAATACGATAGTTCAGGAATGTGAAGGGGAAAGGTAGAGAACTGATTCTGGCGGAAGAGAGTGGTAAAGAAATGTTTTAGGGAGTAAAGAAGGAAAATGAGATTTAGGTATTGAAAAAAAGTAGAGATAACTCTAAAAGGAAAGGGAAAGTGTTCTGTGAACGGAATGGTAAAGAATGGGTAGTAATTCCATCAAGGAAGTGGTAGAGAAGGAGATGTAGAGAAGGGGTATTTTCAGGGAGTGAACGATAAAGAAAGAGGCTTTTGATGTGAATGACAGGAAAGTGGATCCAGGAACTTAGAGAAAGAAAAGGCTCCAAAAAGGGAAAAGAGAGACGGGATTCTAGGACAGGAAAAATACAAAAAAAGTTCTGGAGGGAAAGGCGGTGTTTTTGCATCCCTTCCCCATCCTTAGGTACTGGTACTCGCAAATGCAATTCACTCAGTCAAAAACCATTTGTAAGCAATTAGAAACTTTAAGAGACAGCGAGGTACGAGAATGCAAGAAAGCAGAACAATAGACAGTAGAGTTCATTGCTAAAAACCATCTCAATTTAATGGAATTAAGCTGGAAACAAAAAGCATGCACGATAACACAAGTCTTTTAAAACTATTGCCTCTATCCTGGCTTGGTTTTTAAAAAGCTACAACCAAAAGAATTATGATCATGAAGAATAATTATATAACGAAAAAAGAAATAAAATACAATCATAGCTTTTTGTTTTAGTTAACAATTGTATACAAGTCGTTTTTAACTTACGTTTTTCGCAATGATATCCCTCGTATTCTGATGCACACTTGCATTCATAAGTTCTGTCAGGCTCGAGGAGTCGGACACATTTAGCACCATTTAAGCAAGGATTATTGTTCGGTGCACATGGATTGTCTTTTAATGACAAAGATGATATTTAATGAGTAAGGGCTGACAGACTGATAAAGAGACAAACAGACAAACAGACAGACAGATAGGCAGACAGATAGTAGGAAAAAGCTTTATTCGCATGGTAATACTTGAAATACTACATTGTTAAAGCCATTCAATGAGTAACAAAAGAAAAAAAGGGAATTATCTAGCAATAAAGTAAATAGAGGTTCGTTCTTCATTCGTTCTTAGCATTACGTAGTTGAAAACAATTTGAGATATATGTTAAAAATATACGAATTGTATCGCAAGTTTCAGTCGTCATTAATGACGTCAGAAAAATAATTTTATCTTCAATGTTAAGCTACGTCTGTTTAAGGTCTAGATAGATAGGTAGGTAGATAGATAGATAGATAGATAGATAGATAGATAGATAGATAGATAGATAGAGAGAGAGAGAGAGAGAGAGAGAGAGATAGATAGATAGATAGAAAGATAGATAGATAGACTGACAGACAGATAGATATATATATATATATATAGATAGATAGATAGATATATAGATAGATAGATAGACAATCACAAGAAAACTTACGTGCACATCCAGCCTTCCATGGACTGTCACACTGTCGAGTTAACCGGTTAAACCAAAGATTTGCAGGACAAATCATCTCTATGGCAACTTGACGATCACAGATAATGTATCTACGGCAAGATTCAGGGTGAGCATGCTCTCCGTCGGGTGCATATCGGCACGGCTTGCCATCTGTGCGCAAATTAGACAGGTTTTACGAAGTTAAGTAACCCGCTGTTCAACAAAAACTAGTTTCTTGTTAACTGAGAAATTTACGACACAAAAAGTCATCTCTTATCCTCTGATCCCATGCTCTTGCATTTACAACAATAACCTCTTCCTCTACATCCATTCCTAATTACTGCTCGTGTTCATCAAAAAAAACAATTTTTCGTTATTGGTTTTTGATTGAAAAAAATGCAAATTTATTGACGGTATAAATTCCACTTTCTAACCAGATAGGTTATTTTTTTTTAAAAGAGCCGTAATTAAGCCATCTGCAGATCCATCAACCAAAGCCCTCTAGAAACGTCATCGCTCAAAAACTCACATGGGCATGGCACATTGACGACCATTTCGCTTGAATTGCAGCCTCCCCCAACGCGACTGTGATTCCCAGGAGGACATTTACGAGCCCTTTCACACTGTCGGGTAGATGCTTTGAACAAAAGTCCTAGAGGGCAAACCTGTCGGTACAGCGTATGGTTGTGACACGTGACGAAGCTGTTGCAGTACCGGGAATCTTGATACTCCCCGTCCGCCATTGTCTCACAGCTGTTTCCCCCTGTAATTGATAAAGATACAAGACATCTTTAGAACAAATTAAGTCCTCATGGTACAGACATTGTTTTTAAGTAGAAATTATATACCATAGTGATTGTTTTTTTTTTATTTGGAAAACTCCACATTTTTTATAATCGTTATAAAGAAATGCAAAAAACTTTAGATATAAAAATTTATAAGAGCTCTTTGGATCTTAAAGTAAATATTTCATTTATAAAAGAAGTAAAATGAAATCAATCTGTTCGCTTTTATGTTAATCCGTATTCAGACTGGTATCTTTTGTCCTTCCCTATTCTAAGGGGCAGGGGGGGAGGGGGAGGGGGGGGGTGCTATATAACTCCGAGACAATTAAGGCTATGGTTACCAATAATGACAGGTTAATAAATATTTATAAGCTATTTTGTTTTGGCATTTGCTTGGTATCCGTATTTTTCAACATGACGTCATTATGACGTCAAAACAGTAAAAGACTTCCGTTGTTTGGAAAATTTAAAAACACTGCTGCTGTTACTTGGGAGTTTGGTGATGCAAGATGACGTCATTACTTAAGATAGTTATCATAATGCAGATAGTGAGAAATAATTTTGCTTCCAAATTTACTATCAATGTCGCCATTACTTCTAGAATAGCTATAAAATACTCAGACAACTCAAAATACACTGGTTTGACAAAATATTTATTTTCATGTATTTTTGCGTGACTCTCATTTACATAATAATGACGTCATAATTTTAACGTCATTAAACAAAAGTTTTGGTATTGCACAATAATGATGACTTCATCGCCTTTTAAATGATTATAACCAGGAGCCCATAACTAGTTATGGGCTCCTGGTTATAACCTATTATTATTATTATAAGAACATGGATTATCCATTTTTAAAGTTAGTATTTTTCGATCAGTAAATATGAATAAATGAATTGAAAAAAGAAAAGCAGATTTTGATCAAAACTAGTTAAAATGTGGTGACCATGGTATACCGTACCAATATAAAAGTTATACCATAATTTGTGCTACCAGATAAATTAAGGAAAAATCACAAAATTTGGGCAAGATGTGTTGAACCGCCTAGAAATGAGAAGGAATTTGATGCAAAGGTGGCGTCAAACACCCCGGTCTGAATAGGTTTAAACTAAATGTATTCAGCAAACTAGTAGACAAAATCAATCGTAGTTTCGCGATTAACTGATGGTTTCTTTCAATTTGAAACGCTACATTTTGTGGTATTGTCTCAAAATTTTTATTTTTTGACTGGATGACACAAATGGGCCCATATCAGCTGTTGTTTACTTACCCAATAATAGGAAGCCACTGTTCTGGAAGTCATGGAAACGTATTTCATTTTAGGAGAATTGAGTTTTAAGCCCCTTTTACACGAGCAATTTTTCCTTGACAAGTTTACTTGACAATTTTTATTGCTCGTGCAAATGATTAACAAGTTTTCCTTAACAATTTTTCTTTGACTAGCTTTCCTTGTTCGTGTAGACGACGGGCAAGTTTTCCTTGAAAAGTTTTCAGTTGTGTTTGGGCATCATATCCTTGTCACATTTACCTTGTTGTCCGTCTACACGAGCAAATTTCAGGTTTGACAATTTTTCCTTGTCAAGGAAAAAGTTGGCACGCCATGCCAGCTTTTCCTTGACAAGGAAAATTGTCCAGTTTTCTCCATATACACGAGCAACTTTTCCTTGTCAAAGCAAACTTGTCAAGGAAAACTTGCTCGTGTAAAAGGGGCTTGAGAACGACGTTACCGTAACTTTGTGATCCAAAACCTCTAGGAAAGCCGTTGCGATACAAAACTAATAACGACCTTTAGAGGGAACAGCAGCAAAATATAGCATTACCTTCGACCTTGTAGATATTAGCTGAATGTTTTCCTCCCAAACCCTTGGAACCACAGCCTGAGGCTTTGCGGAAGAACCGCAGGTGATGATCTGCGTCTTGCGACGATCGGCACTGATTTCCATCAGTGATAGCAAAGATTTTGTAGCCCTTCTCCCGTGCGAGTTCATAGCATCTCAATACAGCATCGTAATCGTTTCCTTTCCTCAACACTTGCTTCATGTAGCTCTTGACACCCCCAGCCTCAAAGCATCCAATTTGCCCGTAGGCTACAACAAAAAAACATAACATTTTCGACACAACACTCCCCGATGATAATATTTCTATGCTAAGTTTGGGGGAATTTATTTTCACAAAGTTTCTTGTTCTTAGCACCAAATCAGCTTAACTCTTTTTGTTACTGTAAGGAGAGTATTTATGTTGATAAACATTGTAGAAGTTAGGGTTCAACCGGCTGAAGATTAGTATTTTGTACAACAAATGTCTGTGAAGAACCGTAGATCGAGGTCTTAATTACCTCCGCTAATTTCACTATGATTGTAAATTTTTAAGTAATACAGATAATTACGAAAAAGTACATTTGGAATGGCCATCTTTTAACTTACCAATATATTCTGCGATGGAAGTTGCTGCTTGAAGCAGCATTAGAACAATGAGTTGTTTCATGTGTGCCTTCTGAAGCTATTAGCAAAAGATTAAAAGAGCATATAAGTTTTTCCAACGAAAACGCTCACACTTATTATTATAGTAGTTTTCTAAGCTTCCTAATTACTAATACAAAAAACTCGTAAAAAAGCTTCGTCGAGGCAATTTCAGTTAGCAGCGTTTTGGAACAAAGTTAACTTTTTTACCTTAAAAAGTTTTTAAATCTCGACAGCTTACAAAAAAGTCATCTTTTGGCCTTGTTTTACGTTGAGTTTTATACCCTATTTTTTAAGCTTTGTTGCACAACAAAAAGCTCTTTCACTAAGAAAATGAGTGTGTATGTTAAGGGCTTTGCTAAACGGTGCACCTCTAGCTATCTAAATACCGTGTAAACTAATCAATGGAAATACAAACCTAGGTTTCAAAGAACACAGGACTTACAACAATTTCGGTCGTTTTCTTTCCTCTTCCTTTCCCCTCATACACATAAAACTAAAACTCGGCTAATTCATAATTAATTATCTATTCAACTTTTTAGTTAAATGAATTGTCATGATAAACACCAACAAGCCGTCATAATGAGGGGCAACTGAAAACGTGTCATCAGAGAAACAAAGCAGAAAAAAACACCTTGAAATTAAACGCCCTAGCTTTCTCTACCATATCAACCTTATGATTTATACTGATTCGGGGGTTGAAGTGGAATCTTGAATCAATCTTGAATCATGAATCACGGCTAAAAAAGTGAAGGAATCGTGAATCACATCGTTTCGCAGGCTGTGAATCATGAAGAAACTCTATAAATGAATCATGAAGAAATTCTATAACCGAATCATGAATCATGAAGAAATTCAATAAATGAATCAGGAATCGTTGGTCAAAAAATATCTGGGAATCACGAATTACCAAATTGAAAAGATTCCACTTCCACCCCCCGATACTGATACCAAGTATACGCAAATATTGATATAATTATATTAATCATACGCTATATTGATAAAATACCTCAAGAAGGTTAGCATGGCTAGCCGAAATATTGTATGTGAAAACTTAAATTCTACGTTGTATTGGCTATTCTTTTTTATTTACATTTAACTTCGTGAGCCCAATTCGATCAGCTCAGTAACCCAACGCATACCGGCGGAATTGTTGTACCGTGACTATTCATCGTTTTGCAAATTTAAGTGCTATACACGCCTAAGGCCAAGGTTAATTTAGACAATCTAATTAATTTTGTATAAACTACTACTAATTTTGTTTGGTCCCCATCTTTACTCATAAACGCCGCTTGCTCTCCTGTTTTTAGCGAGTCCGAAAATCCCGTTACTTGTACAAACATTTTTTATAAATTTTTAATATATAGAAGTGTTTTCTCATAATGAACGTTAATAAAGCTTATCTTGTTAATTTTAGAATTTAAAATAAAAAAGTGAGTAGTTAATAGCGCTCTTATCGCCTACATTAGTTATGTTATCATAATGAAAACCCAGTGAGAATATCTGCACTGAATTTATAATGAAAAATTGCTCTATTCAAAATAAGTATAATACTTTCAAGTTGGTGGCCTCGATAACCAAGACAGATGTTCCATAATATTGCTCACATAATTATAATGAGTATATGACAAAGAAAGCCGGGTAGAGTAAACAAATTTGGGGCTCGAATTTTTTTAAATTTCATTGAAACATTTGTATAACCTTTAAGTTTCCTGTATTTAATACAACTCTGTTTTTTTTTCGTAACGAATCGATGCGGTACTGATTTTATAAAATGCATCAAGCCTTTGAGCAGCGACAACTTGTCATCAATATAAAAAATAAATTCCTACTGAGATCTTTGCAGCACACCAAATAAATCTTATCGACCACGCAATAAAGATTAGCATGCACCAATCGGGTTTATCTTTCTCTCCATGCTATAATGTCCGTACAAGTTACATTGAAGAAATCTCACTACTTCAATATCCTTTAAAATTATATTCGAACTTATGCTGTAAGTTACTTTGCTTGACCTACCATACAGAATACTTTAGACCTAATTTTCAGTAAGTCAGTGCTAATACTTAGATAACGTTAAAACTCAGGAATAATTTCTTTAAAAGCTAGACGTGAGCAAACAGCAACGTGTTTCTGGATTCCTTAGGGATGCCTTTGCTTGAGTTATGTAGTGTCTAAGAAAGTAAAAGCCGAAACAGAAACGCAAAATTTACCAACGTTTCGAACCTTTACTTCGGTTTAACTCGGGATTAATCAAATACTACGCGCAAGTAAAGTGGATTTTAATTGATGGCTGGAAGCGTAACTGAATCTAAATGTATATATTTAAAATCAGCCTTGTTTCAATTTTCTGGATTCTTCTACAGTGGCGATGCGTTGCTAAACACTGGAGAGGTGTCGCAGAGTATTTCCATAAGTATATAACGAGTTTTTGATTGACATCTCAGCTTGTTAAGGCTTTTAGTATTATTATCGTCTTGAAAATAAACGCATACGCGTTATAACACTATCTTTTTGTTTAGCTTACTTTTCTGTAATTCGTTTTTAATTAGTATTTTTGAGAAACTTGAAAAAATAACTTCTTAGAAAGCAATACACATTCTGACTCTTTGCACCACTAAGCTTGTTAACCTCTTTCCACCACGAACGAGGGTTTGCTCCTTTAAGATCTTTGACTTTGGAAGTGTAGTATTTCCCTTTGCATAGTTTCCTTTCTTTGTTAACAGCGTTTCTATAGAACTTATATGCCAGGCCGTGCCTGTTGGAATAGAAGGCTTGTTGGCGCATGCGTATAAGCTTTTTCAGCCTAACTGACATCCAGGGACAATCCTTTGGGTAAACGCGAATTGACCTTTCGGGCATGATGTTATTTATGCCAATGTCCACTAGATTACTGAAAACTTTGAGCTTTTCCTCGCAGGACGGTTGGTGTGTGACGCATGACCAGTCAATGTTCTTAAAATAACGGCCGAGGCATGCCTTATTACTGTCCCGTTTGTCTCTGATTAAGATGGATTTCCTTGTTTTCTGGTTTGGGATGATCCGAGAGCCCAAAGGTTGGATACGGCTCAGGAGTTGCAAAATGATCGCCCATGTTAGTTAAAAATAAATCGAGCGTTGCGTTCCCTCTCGAAGGGAATTTCACGAGTTGCTTGAGCTTGAAATGTTTTTGCAGGCGGCTTATATTGAGGCGGTTAAAATCTCCTGTGAGAATTATCCCACAGTTGGGAAATGCAGCTTCTGCCGAAGTTAAACTTTCGAAGAGATGGTCATTCAGGATATAAGGATCGTATTCTGCGGGACTAGTCCGACCAGGGTAGTAAACGAGGCCAAATATTAGACACGAAAACCCGCGAGAGGTTCTTGATGGATTAAGCTTCAGCCATAATATTTCGTGATCGTTGCAGCATTGTAAATTCTCGAGGATTTCAAACTTGATATGATCTTGAATGTATATACATACACCGCCATGTTCGTGAGAGGATCGATCTTTCCGGACGATGTTATAACCGTCAATGTTTACAACCGAGTCATTAATATGTTGTTTCAGCCAAGATTCCACGATGCATCCGACCTGGAC
>JAOBAT010092116.1:0-11618 GCA_026413305.1 Hydrozoanthus tunicans | reverse complement strand
GCACCCTGTTACACCTTGTAATACCTGTCGCAATTTGTAATAGCACCCTGTTACACCTTGTAATACCTGTCGCAATTTGTAATAGCACCCTGTCCCAATTTGTAATGGCACCCTGTCGCAATTTGTAATAGCACCCTGTCCCAATCTGTAATAGCACCCTGTCGCAATTTGTAATAGCACCCTTTCCCAATTTGTAATAGCACCCTGTCCCAATTTGTAATAGCACCCTGTCCCAATTTGTAATAGCACCCTGTCGCAATTTGTAATAACACCCTGTTGCAACTTGTAATTGCACCCTGTCGCAATTTATAATAGCACCCTGTCCCAATTTGTAATAGCACCCTGTCGCAATTTGTAATATCTGTCGCAATTTGTTAAAGCGGTTTTCGCCGAAGGCGAAGCGAATCAGTATCTGGTGAATAATCCTCTCGACTTCGTCTCGGGGATTAATCATCACCCAGATATTCAGTGAGCCTGCAAACTTTTCAGAATTCGCCGTTTTCAAAACGAGCGGGAAACTGGTTTCGAGTTTTCTTTGCAAGGCATTGTGGGATCGTTTGGAGGAACACCAAATATTGTTTAAAGTAAAACTATGGCCCGCCACCATTTTAACTGCTGTGTTCCTGGCTGTTTTAATAGCTTTAGAAACTCGCCGACCCTCCAATTTTATAGAATACCAAAAGACGCAGCGCTCTTTTAAGGAGTAAGTTTAAACCTTCCTCCTAAAGATCCACATAACCTTAAGCTTAGGCGGCCATTTTAAAATGCTACAACCACCTCGCGCGGGTTGGTTACAGCCAGCATAACACGTCAGCCTCCACCAATGAGGGCATCGGAAACTCTATAATCACCAAAGTAAAATAATTTTACTAAAATAAGGTAACTTATTCCGTGATGACTATTCTTTCTCTCTCCTAGAAACGGATGACAGAATGCCCAAACATTATAACAAGTACGTTTACGGAGTAACGCTGACCACAGTTATCATAGGCTCAGTAATAGCCTTTCCAAGGATAATTCTCTCCATCTTGCAGATTCATAAACACTGTTTTAAGAAGGTCGAAACAATGTTTGAAATCAAAAGTAACATCTGTTTCGACTTCTTTAATATTCTGCTGGAAGCTCTTCCCCAGGCTATAATCGCCCAGTTTTTCCTGGATATCTGTCCCTTGGTGCCATTTCATTTTAGCTGGGTCTGGCTTTACAAGTTTTTCGTGTCCTGCACCCTCGAACCCCCTCTGAAGGCGTGCGGTACATTTATTTACTATCTTTGTAAGGAGAACGTGAGAGAAGTGAAAATGTTGATAGCCGCGTGTGTCATTGGAATCGCCTTGTCACTAACCACTGTTGGTTTTGCTCTAACGGCCCTTACAAGAGACATTGAGACTACGTGTCTGTTTACAATAAATGCCAGCCTTGCTACGGGTGTTAATGCCACAAGTGTCACGCTGATGAACTAAAATAACTGGTTAAATTGCTTCCGTCCAAGTGTTTCGAATATCATTGCAAGCGAGGCAGTAAAATCTACACTGATGTAAATTTTTCCTTTTTATTAACGCTGCTGCTTTGTGCTGGGCCTGGAGTCTGCCATATTAATATATATCTGCTGGGCTTACTGTGATTTGATTGGTTTTGAAATAATAGATGTGAGAAAGTATCCCAAAATATTTACTGCCGAAATAATATACGATGAAACCGAAACAAAATGGTAGACGCAGCAGTTTCGGATCACGATATTAAAAAGAATTAGCTGTAAAAACACTGGGTTTTTAAAAGAGTCTAAAAATATTATCTGATTTATATTATATTACGCAATTCATGTCATTTGTAGTTCACAAGCTATCAAAAAAGAGTTTACTATTCTTCAGTTCCAGCGACAGTGTGTCGAACTTCTACCAACATTGTAAAACAGCCTCCCGTCATACCATGACCTTACAATCGTAAAATCAGTTTTTCGAAATGGACGTTAAAGGCTTACTCGCTCCCGTCCCTCCCCCTCCCTCTTAGCGTCCACTAATGTTTTATAGGCTCCATAATACAGTTGGTTTTTCAAGACAGATTGGTGCTACTGATTTGACAACCACACAAAAGTACAAACTCTTGCTAAACTGACTCCAACGCCTCAAATAAACTGGAGGGTTTAGTAATCAAAACTATGGTGATTCAACGTAAAGAAGGTGTTGTTTAGCTCAGAGTATTTTCACTGTATTTTTATCATTTTCTCTTAACGTCCACTGAAATCCTAACCTCCGTTGCAGACACATTTTGTGGTTCCAGTCCCCTTTGGGAGGTTCTGGACTAACCTTCTCCGTAGTCACCTCCTTTGGCATTTCCGAAGCAAAACAAACGAGGCATTCGCCGGCGAGCGGCGGGCGCTGAAAGAGAGATTCTTGGGAGAGAAAAAATTGACGGAGGGGGAGGGAGAGCGGGTAAAAAGAGAGAAAGTGACTCGCGCCTCGCTTCGCTTCGGCGCTCGCACGATCGCGGCCTGGAAATACTAAAGAAGGCGGACTGCGAAGGAGGCTAGTTCTGGACGTCTCTGCATGTTGCAACGGAGGCGTTCCCTATCCCCCTTCCCCCTCTTAATTAAGCGGTCGACTATCAGTTTTACGACGCAGTTTGTTAAATTACCCCGTCCCCCCGGGCCCCGTCCACACAAATCCGAATATTTTGAAACCGCATATATTTTTATGCGGATTCATGTGGACGGGGCCTTGCTCGAAAGCAAACGAAAGTTGTCAACACGAGGTCTTATCCGCCATTTTGAATCAGCCGAGTTTTCGTAACCCGACTTCATGACGTCAGTGGATTCGAAAATAGGTTGTTGTCCTCACGAATCGAAAAGGTGCGGTCATTTCGGTGGGCGGATTTACTGGTTTCGTGTGGACGGAAGGCCAACCAGCATAGAAATATATGCGGTTTCAAAAATATCCGGATTCATTTGGACGGGGTCTTAGTTTTTCAACATATCATGTCGGCGTTGCACGTGCACATGCCAGCCGAGTTGCGCCCTGAAGGAAGGATGAATAATTGCAACGCCTAGATCTTTTTGAAATAAAGAAATTTTCTAAAACTCTGAACTTTAGAAAACGTCGTCGCTTGAATAAGCTTTGTTCTGCTGTTTGTAATATCGTAAAACTAAAAATAAAACCCGTTCCACACTCTAGCGTCACTGCCGCTACTTAGCTATTTAATTGCTCCGAAAGCGTTATATTATTATTAATAATTATTTTTTCAACTCAAATTATTTTTAATGGTTTTAGAACTTTAGAATTTCTGCAAAAGTTCACGCAAAGACTGCAATCAGTTCTGTCAGGCGATATGGCCGAATAAACAAATAAATAATATTTTAAACTTACAATGATTACTATCAAGTGGGTAGCGTGGCCGAGCGGTCTAAGGCGCTGGTTTAAGGCACCAGTCTCTTCGGAGGCGTGGGTTCGAATCCCACCGCTGCCACATCTTTTTTCTATCTTTTATTTTTTTATCAAATTATATATATTTCTATCTTTTATATTCCACATTTTTCGCCCGAGTTTTTTTTCCTTAATAGAAGTAAACCTGAACAATGAAATATCTAAACCTAACTAACCATTTACGACTTGAAATCATCCCAACCTCCCCCCCCCCCACCACACACACTTCTCCCTCCCTCATTTTTTTTAATAAACTGATCATGTGTCAACATTTATTTCACTTTCAGTTTTGACTGTCATAAGTTGTTTGTGAGAGAAAATGTAAATGAGAGTTTGCTACAATAAAATGGTCAATGGCATGCACTGTGTGTCGAAAGCTAGAACATAAATACGAAGGAAGCAGGCAGCAAGAAGTCAAACTCGAAGACGAAGGAACAACGAACTGGCCCTTTAGAAAAGGTAAGTTGTTGGTAAATTTGTAAGGAATTCACTAACGAAAAGAAAAGTCCATAATACTCGTCATCTGTGGCTATCTGTATATTCCGCTTATACTTCTCATCAGTTGAACAAATTTAATTCACAGCCTAGTCGAACTTATACTTAAAGATCTCTTAAAATATAAGCAACTAAGATTAAGAAATGCAGCATTGATTTCCTTCTTTCTATGAATCAGTGAAAATATATGACACACGTACTACAAAATTTTTCTCCATTTAGATTGCTAAACTATTGTTTATGATAGCATTTATAAATACTTATATAAGCTGCGGCTTTTCTCAAATAAGTTGTTGGCTAAAAGCAGCGTTTAATCAAGTTTACCTATATCGCGATCGAAGCCCTCAATTGCAATATTTAATTCTAGCGAAGTCAACTGTTTTTGAGCATGATTTACGTACTGTTTACACATTTGATTTTAGTTTCAAGGCTTAACGAAGTATAAACATTATGTTGCTATCTGTGAGCTTTTTTATGGCGAGTTGTCATGTTGTAATTAAGCATTAAAACGCATTTTCCGTGCCGTGTAATTTTTTTATGCACGATTGGGGGGGTGGGGGGTGGGGGGTGAGTGACTTTCAAGTTTTTTTTTTATCAAATTACAGAATTCCCCGAGCTCGCTGAATTAGTGAAAATTTTTCTGGAATTCTTTCGAGCAGATTCAGAGTTTTTCTGTCCACATTATGTGTCAACCCTAACACGGCTGTTGACATTGTGTTAGCTACCCTTGCACTTCACAACTACCTGAGGTCAAAGCTTCCAGGAAGATATACTCCACCTGGTTTTGTCGATAGTAAAGATAGCAATGGAGAGTTGAAAGAAGGCCTATGGAAGGGTGAAATCATGGAGAGCCCATCAAGGAAAGCAGAATATGTGAGAGATCAACCGTGCACTCTGACATGTGAATGGCCCTGGTCAAGTTCCCTGGCAATGGAAAATACTTATTTAAGACATGTTTAAGCGAAATCTTAGAGCTAAAACTTGAAATGCTTTCAATAATTTATTGTTTCAAATAAAGACACTTAAACATCTTTCTACTAGATGTTTCAATTGTTTCTTAAATTTCAGAAAATTACAACTTTCAAAAGGTTTGATCCCCACTTTTTTTTCTCTGTTTACTTTCCCCATTTGAGAAAAGAGAAAATTAATTATAACCAAAGTTGGTGGCTTGCAAAAACTTTCATAAGAATAAACATGATAGAACATGATTTTTTATAAAAAGTAATTTTATTCAAATATTTATTGGACTGGGTAACTTTTTATGAATAGGCATCACGAATTAAATATTTAATAAAATCAAAATAAACCTATGCATCTTCTTTAACTTCATTTAAGACTCTTTTTTGGCCTTTTTATTAGAAAATTATTGTAAACTGCAGAATAAATGGGGGCAATTGATAATAGTATATTTTTTCAAAACAGGGTCAGTCTGTCAGTTGACAAAACTAAAAAAATCCAGAAAAATGTAGATCTATTGAGCCTTACCTTAGCAGAAGAATAAAGGGGGGATGGCCTTAAACAGTATGCCCTATTTTCAAGCAAAATCTGAATACTGGATGGTTAAAAGTGGCTGTCTGTTGGTACCATAGCTTTAACAAAAAGCTGCTGAATTTCCAGCTTCAGAACCACTTTCGCGTAGCCATCATCTATTTTTTGCAACTGTGTGGCAACATACTGCCCGAATAGTGTTGGCATCTGCTTTTCTTTCAACTTCTCATGGTTTCTTCAACTCATAGAGACATTCTGAGAGGAGCTCCTCCTCTACAATTGCACATGACCTTTTTTTTTTTTTTTTGCAGATGGTGGATTGCTCGTCTGAAAACATATAACAAAAATTATAATTATTTTATTATCTGATCACCTTTACCACAAAGTTCATTTTCGCAAATTTAAGCCCCCCCCCCCTTTCCTAAGTACCATTGAGGCTGATGAATGATGTATTGTTTACAACTACTTTCTGTAAAATCGAAAGAAATACCTTTGGTTTGAAAAGCATTTTTTAGCCTTAAAAGACTTAAATTAATTTAATTCTACCGGCCTTAAAGACACTGGGTGGTTTTCAGTTTTCAGTGTCTTTGCGACCCGCGAGTTCATCAGCTATTTCAATTTCATCTTGCTCTGGCATCTGTTCCAGGTTGCTGCTCGTTTTTCGTGGTGTAATATTGTCGCCGAGAAAGAGTAACGTCTCAAAGAACGGCAATTTCGATTTGTAAATATCTTTCGAGCCACTTCCGCTCAATCGGCTTGCTCGTTCTTTGCCGATTTTTTTTCCGTAGTAAGTCCGAAGAACTCGTCATTTTCTTCATGACTTAATCACTTGTAAGGCCTTAATCCTCTTTAGCAAAAAATGGGACCTGTAATGAGGTTAAAATATCCTAACAACAAAAAAAGCTTTGAAAGTTTTTGTTTACATGCCATTTTGAAACTTCGCCGGCCGTCAGCAGAAAGGGTATCGTGACAGAGGGGAAAAACTTGCTAGTTACTTTATAGTTTGTCTTATGGTTTTAACCTTTACAGACGACAATTATATAAACACGACTTTTGCGATTGTATTACTTTGCAAATATGAGTTTTGAATTTCTTACAAGCTGTTTTATAAAAGTACAAATTAAAAGGCAGTAGCTGTATTAAAATGTAATTCCAATCGCGACCGCGATTATAATATGCACATAATTAAAAACACAGCCGCCCTCTCAAATAACCGTTAAGTGCGACCAAAAATATTTGTATTTTGGACAAGAGCAAAACTTTGAGCTGGGTAAGAACATCGATATAATACTCACCTGGTTTTTTTTAGAGCTGCTAATATCCGGTTGACGGCAACAAGTCTCACTTCCTTTTTTGAAATATTCTTTGTGCTTGCATTGAAAAAGGACTGGTTCTTGTCCCCAGAGGTTAATAAGACTTTCTGTCTCTTCCTCCGTAAATACAACTTTCGCCACTACCTTTTTCTTCGATGAAACACTGGTTGAATAACTATCGACGTCAAAACTGTTGTAAAGATATGGTTCCCATAGCAACACCTTATTTGGCTACGACAATCGTAGCATTTTTGAAACATGTTTAAAAATCCTACAACATTTTTTATGTTGTACTTAACTGACGATTTAGGCTGCACAACTCGAGTTGTAAATCGACGCGAGGATGTCACATAAGATAGTTGTAGGGCAAAATCGTGCAGTCTAAATCGGCCTTAATATCAACATCCAAATTCTCCTTACACGAACATTACCCCGTCATCTGCCATCTTGCGAGCACAAAGCGTGAAAATTGAATTTGAACTGTCGCGAATCGGTGGTAAAGACTCAACTTTATTAGAAAAACTGCCATTAAAAAGGCCAACAATCATCTCAGTTCATAAAGAAATTACAAAGCAATCTTTTCTTAAAGCCATCAAGTAGGGACTGGAAAAATAACTGAAAAAAAATTGTCTCTACTGCAAGTCGTCAAACTTGGGAAATGGACTAGTGTTCGCGTGAGAAAAATATATCGTTTTCTAAAGTTTATTTGTAAGTTCTTGATAGTGCAGCAGTCGTCAGGTTCCTCTGCCCTTCGCGTCGTCTTTTACACCAGTATAGATACGTGTGAAACCATACATTTCGGAGAAGGCCGAGTGGAGTGCGAGGTAAGATAGCAGTGCTTACTTGAGTGGGTCGCCATGCTTAATTGCGGGCTTGTGTTGAGTGGATTGTTGACTTTGTTGCATTTATATATATAGCGCCCTATGGTAACCGGTCGTTTCGCCAACGACCAGTTCGCCAACATACCTATGGTCGTTTCGCCAACGTCTTAGTGAACCTTAAATATAAGTTTATTTTTACCTGCGTGTGTTGTCGTGCATTTTAGTCTATTTCCAAGACTAATTCACAATGCGCGAGCTCGCAACCGCAACCATTGTTTACAACATGATCATGGCAAATCTTATACGCTACCTTTTCCTTTAATTATTTTATTTCAAAACTAAGGGAGGGAGACAATGTAGCTCAGTCAAACAAGCACTCAAATTATTCTGTGAAGCAATCCAAAGAACAGACCTTAATTCACTGAAGTCGATTTGCAATCATGAACACTCGCTTAGGTTTAGAGCAAACTTGGTATGTTACAAACATTAAGGTTTGTGGCATAAACAGTACAGACATCAGTAGTTCATTAGTATATTGTAAACTGCAATAGTTGGTTAGAGAAAAGTGATTAGGTACATGATTGCTTAATTGGAAAAAATAATATTTTAGTGAATTAATTTTGCTGTGGCAAAGTAATATGCAAATGTTAAAATACCTACAGCTAGCAACTCAAATGTTTTTGAGCCATGGATCAGAATTGCTATTAAGACATTAATATGAGGGTTTACTGTTGATTGTACTGAATATTTTACACTGGCAAAACGACCATAGGGACGCCCTATCCATGTGCATTCTCAAAGGTGCCTTATGATGATCATTTCGGAAGCATATAAAGGCACAATAGGCAGCTGCTTCAAAGTGGTCCATAAATGCTGGTATTCATTTTACCGACCCTGGAGCCTGGAAAGCTGAGTGGTGCCTTTAGCCACTTTAAACCAGGAAAAGAAGGTCACCCAACTAAATATTCAATCCTCGATCATGCTGGGGATCAAACAAGGTACCTCAGGATTGGGAGGCGAAGATCTGTCCACTGTGCGAGTCCCTTTGATTCGCTTTCAATAATACAAAATGTTTTCAAAAAAAACTAGGTACATGCAAAGAAATTTAAATTCACTAGATTTATTATAACTTATTATACCATGCATGCATACATTATAAGCAATTGGTGTACTGATGTCAGTCAAAGGAATACCTCAGTCAGGGAAGCAAAAGTATATTCAGTAATACCAACCAGGACATAATAATTATTTAATATGTAAATTATGTATTACATAAATCTTTCAGTTTTAGTAGGTTCCTTTTAATATATAGCATTACAGTTTCAAAACTTTCATTGTAAGACTATATGATTAACATGATTCCTCCATATCTATATTATAATTAAGTGTTGTAATATAAATTATAGTCAGACAGAATCGATCCTGCTATCTGATTGCATGGCTTATTTTATGCATGTATAATAAGAGGGTAGCTATAGGATAATCTTGTAACAACTCATGCATTATCAGGGTTTTTGTTAGCATTTGAAAGTACCAAATGATGCAATTCATGCAATGGTTCAGCAGGTGGACGACACAAACTTCTAGGGGGGTCCGATTTGGGGGCATGCTCCCCCAGCAAACTTTTAAAACTGGACTCTTAAAAATGCAGTATTCTGTGTTTCCTTGGCCAGAATTGGTTAATCAGGAAGATCTCTAGAGAAGCTAAAAAGTGCTCATAAAATATGAAATATTCGATTAATTTGGCAATTGAAATGATTATATATCAGTTTGCAGTTGTTTGCTTTTTAGTTGATTCCGAAACAGACTCCAAACAGCGAAATAGTTAAGTATACTTATGAATCACGTATATCTCTAGAGAGTTACTCTCCTCTTGCCCCCTGAGTGGAGAGTGCCTCACCTCAGTGTCATCTACCAAGCTACAGTCAAAAGTGAAGGGCATGAAGAAACATACATAAGGGCTTACAGGTGACCAATTTAAATCAGGATATCGGAACCACATGGTTCCTTTTAGGAATTCAGAAAAAAGAAATGCAACCGAATTAAGCAAACATGTTTTGGAACTCAAAGACTCTCTCATCATATGCTAATTTATGAAGTGATGAATGGCTAAGCATCTAATGAGAGAGTCAATGCTCTTGAAACAATGTTGTAATGCCCAAGGTTTAGTTTCTTAACCCATACCCATCGTGATCATGCCCACTATATCACGCAAGTTATATATATATATATGTGACTATGCTTTATTGTAGATACAGTTTCAGGAAACATTGACTTTTTCAACAAATCTAGCATTTTGATGCTAGGAAATCCCTTTCCCCCAACCAAATAAAAAACAACAACAACTCAAATAATTATTACAATTTATAGATGGAAAAAAGACCCCAGAAATCTTGAGGAACCCTTTAATATAACTAGCTATTCATTTCTAGAAATTATGGCTTCGAATAATTTATATGGATCTAGATTATTACTTTCTTGAGCCTAGTGGCTCATTGGGCTGGCATTTATCTCAAATTTATGTAGTGTAAGCAGATTAGAGTCGTAATGACTCCCCCTGGAAAGGGCACTTATCTACCACAGGTTAGCCCTCATCAGCATTTATACAGCTGAGTCGACTGGAACAAAGTCAGGCAAAATGTCTTGCTCAAGGACACAACACAGTGGTCTGACTGTGGCTCGAACTTGCGACCCTGGGATTACAAGTCGAACACACTAACCATTTGGCCACTGCACTGCTGACATCTATTACAGCTCAATTTACTTGATGTCATCACTAATATTTCTTTTTTTAAACAGGGAAGTTAAACACACTTCCAAATTTAGGTATGTTCTTGGGTGGAGGTAATTTAGGGGGAGATAATATAAAGGTATTTATATGGCGCATATTTCATATGTATATGTGCACATGTGCCTAACAAACTGAGAAGAAAAAGAAAAAAACCAAAATATGAACGTTTACAAACGTCAAAAAATTTAGAAGAATCGAAGAATTGAAAAATGTTAAAACCTATAGGTAAAAGCAAAATAATTATAGTAAATTAGTTAAAAGCTAATCTAAATAGATATGTTTTGACGGCTGTTTTGAAGGAGAATAGAGTTTTGAGCTTGCGAATTTCTGCAGGTAGACGGTTCCAGAGTTTAGGTGCTGCGGACTGAGAGGCTCTGCCACCGAGGGTCAATGTTGATGAAAGTTTGGTATATATCTAAGTGCTGACCCTTAACTGTGGGTTTTCTTCTGATCAATTTTTTTCTTAAAAGCAGTACTCTTATTTAGGAACTGTGAAAATTAAAAAGTATAAAACTATTGCATGGAATTTTTTTCTTATTTTTTAAGGTAAGAGAGCATAAAGAAAACAGCCAACGAAGACCAGTCATGGATGTCCCACAAAAAAAGCTATTTGTTAGAGTTGCAGTAATTTATGGCTCAGTTGGAAGATTTAATTTATCAAACGAACAGCTGAACTCTTTCTACCAAGAATGTGCTGAGGCGGCCGAGTATTTTGGAGACAAGTCAACTCAAGGTATGGTCTGTGCAACTTTGGGTGATCTTAATATCACACTTTCGCAGTTCAGAGAGGCAATAAAGTTTTTCGAAATATCCCTGAAGATCATCAAAGAGTTTGGAAACAAGTCGAGTATAGGAGTCATAAACGGCGAGCTTGGAAATTGTTACCTGTCTTTAGGAGAATTTCAGAATGCTGTAAAGTATTTTAAAGAAAGCCTTGATATGGCAAAGGACACTGGAGACAGACAGCTTGAGGGTGTTTCCCTTGGTAACCTTGGTTTGTGTTATCGTTATCTAGGTCGTTTAAACGAAGCGATTCAAAATCACGAAACACATTTGAATATTGCTAAAGAGTCTGGAGATGTGATAGGTCAGGGAGGTGCAATTAATAACCTTGCAAATTGTTATTCTTGCCTTGGTCAGTACAAGGACGCCATACGTAATTATGAGAAGCTGTTGCAAATGGCGAAAGAATTCAAGGATAAGTATGGTGAGGGAACAGCTTATGGAAACCTTGGTGTTTGTTACCACGCTCTTGGACAGAACGACAAAGCTTTAGACTATCATAAAAAACACT
>JAOBAT010092105.1:0-17381 GCA_026413305.1 Hydrozoanthus tunicans | reverse complement strand
AGATGAAACTCCGCCTTCCTGAAGTCACCTTTATGGGCCACGTCATATCAAAGGACGGACTGAAGCCAGATCCTGCTGAAGTCCAAGGCATCCAAGACATGCCCAAACCCGAGAGCAAGCAAGTTGTTAAGAGATTAATGAAATGGTGAATTACCTGCAGAGATTCGCACCGAATCTGTCGATGATGAGAGAAATTTTGAAGCAAGAAAATCAATTTTACTGGGATGAAGAAGTGCAAGGCCGTACTGTTACTGTCCGACCTTCTGCCCCCTGGTACTCCGACGAGATCAAGGAAGCCAAAACTGCAAGAAGGAGATTAGAACGCCTTTGACGTCAGACGCAACTCACGGTTCATCGTGAGATGTATGTCGAACAGTGCGTCCAAATCAACAAGCTCATTTATGAATCCAAAATGTCCTTTTATTCAGATACTATACAAGAGAATGCAAATGATCAACGTGTTCTTTTTTCATCTATGGCGAAGATGTTAAATACGAAATCGACTAGAAAACTGCCTTCGCACGATAATCCCTGTGATTTAGCCGAGCGTTTCGCTACTTTTTTTGATAACAAAGTTCAATCAATTAGAAACAGTTTCCCTTCCATAACTACTCCGCTGCACGAAGAAACGCGTTTCTCAACCCATCTCAGCGAGTTCTGTCCCACATCTGATAATGACCTTTCATTCCTCCTGAAATCTACAAATGGAAAGTCTTGTGTTCTTGACCCAATTCCGGGCGGTTTGATGAAGGATTGCTAGAGCACTTTGCTACCTGTTTTTAACAAACTCATCAACTTGTCATTTGCCACAGCAATCGTGCCTGACTGTTTCAAGGATGCGGTTTCGGATCTGTTATTAAAGAAAGACTAACTTGACCATGAAAGTGACAAAAACTATAGACCCATTTCAAATTTGAGATTATCTCAAAAGCAACAGAAAAGGTTGCAGCACAACGTCTAAACCAGCATCTCTTTGATAACAACTCTCTTGAGAAATTTCAATCAGCGTATCGTACGGGACATAGCACAGAAACCGCCTTGGTTCGAATACACAATGATATTCTTCGCTCTATTGATGACGGGCAATGCGTAATATTTGTTCTGCTGGACCTTTCTGCCGCGTTTGATACAGTTGATCATACAATACTTCTTCGGCGACTTGAGCGCCGATATGGCATTACTGGAAAAGCGTTATCGTGGTTAAAATCTTATCTCTCTGGACGCACTCATTCTGTGAAAATTGGAAACGACCTCTCAACCAAAAAAATCTTCTATGTGGTGTTCCTCAAGGGTCAGTACTAGGTCCGATCATATACTCCCTCTATACTGCGCCACTTGCTAAACTAATTGAACAACATATAGTCAAATTTCACTTTTATGCAGATGACACTCAACTCTATTTGTCGTTTGACCCTCGATCTGCGGGTGAGCCAGAGAGCTCAAGGCTGCGCATTGAGTCCTGCATCGCGGATATCTGTTGTCTGCAAATAAATTTCTTCTTAATAATGATAAAACTGGGTTACTGGTTTTAAATGCGCAGCATCGCCCTCGTCCCCAATTAGACTCGATTGTTGATGGCCCTGAGAGAATTTCGTCCTCAAATGTTGCTAAAAATGTAGGAATATGGTTTGACAGTGCAGTGGTGATGGACAAACAAGTGAGTGCAATCTGTAAATCCGCATTTTTCCACTTACGAAACATAGCTAAAATCCGGAAATTTACATCTTTCAAAGACTGTGAAACTCTTATTCATGTTTTTATATCCTCCAAACTTACTCAAACTGCAACTCTCTTTTATCTGGACTCAATCAAAAACAAATAAATAGACTCCAATACGTTCAAAATTCGGCGGCCAGATTGTTGTCTTGTAAACGTAAATAAGATCACATCACGCCCGTTCTCCGCTCTCTCAACTGGCTACCAATAAGAGAAAGAATTGGCTTTATACTTCTTCTTCTCTCATTTAAAACTATCAATGGCCTGTCTCTCTCTTACTTACGCGATTTACCAGCTTCCTATAAACCCAATCGGACTCTACGATCTGCGAGTAAGACTCGGTGTAACTTTCAAACTAAAACTATATGGGTCTAGATCTAGAGCCTTTTCAATAAGTGCACCTACATTATGGAATTTACTTCCTCTAGAGATCCGAAACTGCGGAGAACTGAACACTTTCAAATCTCGTGCCAAGACTTTCCTTTTCGAGCGCGCATTTGCGTCATAATCATCCATTGTTATATGCATATTTATATATATATATATGCTCAACTCAAAGCCAATTTGCTTCCTCACAACGCGCATCTTTAGAACTTCTGCAAAGCTCAACTGTTAGCTTCTTCTCAAAAAAAAAATCGAACTTCATGCGAACGTCAAACTTGAAATATCCCGTTTACATCGTGATTTACAGCCCGTACAGAAGCTTTTAACAGCACACATTCCAGTCGAGCATTAATTAAACATCTGGCTTCAAATTGAAAATAAAATTTACAGTCGTCGTCAAGAACTCCAACGCCGTGAAGATAGCAAGTTTCCCAAAGGAGCTCAATTCACATCTACCACCACTGATAGCAGCCTTCTGAACGAAGCTAACGACCATGCTGGGGCCCCTGCTGTTTCGAGTACTCGTAAGAGTAGACGGTTCAATGAAACATCCGATTGCAGCGAAAAGGACGATCTACCATCCCCTCTTTAAGTCCCAACACGCCACCTTTAGATTTAAATCCTATTAATTTATCTTCAAAAGAACTTTCAGTAGCCCAAAGAAACCTGCTCAGTAAAGGCCCGTCCTTCTGTCCATTGCCTAAAGACATTAACTGGCTCAAAATGCAAGATGACTGGGACAAGTTTGAACGTCTCATGAGACTTAAAGTTTATTTCCATGGACAAAGAAAAAGTGACTCTTCGACGCAGGAAGGCAACTTTATGAAAAATATATTTGTTCCTCCACGCACAAGCACATGGAATCTACCAAAATCTAAACATCCTGGACTTGAACTCTGCCTTTCGTAAGTTAGATAGGTATCTTTAATCCAGCTAATCTATGTAAACCTAGGGATAACTTATCTAAGCAAGAAAGAACAGCCCTAAAAGAACTTAGAGGAAATTCTAATCAGGTTATTCGTATTCAAGATAAGGGATCTCGTTTTGTTATTCTAGATAAGACAGATTATTCTGACAAAATACTTAATCAGCTTAGCAATCCCCTCCACTATCACCAACTTTCGTCTGATCCTAGCGATGAGCACATTTCACTAGTTATGGATGCCTCGCCTCCTGCAAGCTGTGTAAAATCAGGCTTCACGGCGGTCACTGAAGACCAACTATCCAGAGCAACTATCCAGTCTTATTTTTTCTACCAAGATTAAGTCATGTGCTCTAGACCCAGTTCCAGCATCTGTTCTAAAAGAATGCTTGACTGTTTTACTCCCGGTTATGACGAAAATTGTGAACTTATCTATTGACTCTGCTACAGTACCTGACTATTTTAAACTTGCTCTTTTGAATCTTCTACTTCAGTTTGTGGAAATCAGAGGAGAGAAGTCTTCACACCAGCCACTGGTTTGTGGGGTACCCAAGGGTTCTGTCCTAGGCCCTATTCTTTATCTGCTTTACATTTTCGCTTTATAATATGGGTTTTCACTTTTACGCGGACAATATCCAGCTATACTTGTCCTTTGATTCCCGAAGTGGGGAGACCAGACATCAGCCATTGGTTCAATATAGGCCTGCGCCGCTGAAATAGATAACTGGATGAGGATAAACAAGCTAAAGCTTAATAGTGATATAAGTCTGAACTTCTAATGATCAGTTCAAAATACCGCCCTCGTCCTTTACTTGATTCCATCTCTATTAATGGTAATGTTATTGAGCCCTCAACGTCAGTTAGGAATCTAGGTTGCAGGCAGCCACCCTCAACCAAATGGGAGAACAGTGGCCTTTTCCTCGCGCACTTTGCAAGAAAGTGAATTGAAGCACTCTGCTGTTGAGAAGGAAGCCAAAGCAATCGTTGAATCTATGAGACATTGGAGATGAGATATTTTCTCACCAGTCGCCATTTTACTCTAAAAACCTACCAACGATCAGTTTCGTACATGTTTAACCAACGACAGAAAGGAAAGATCAAGAATGACAAAGTTATGCGCTTGAGGATTGAGCTAAGCTGCTACAGCTTTGACATAGGTCATTGAGAACACACAGGGCGAAATCGCATGTTTCCGTTTTCGGAAATCGTGTGGAAACAGCCTCGGTTTGTGTTTCCGTTGCGTTTCCACATTGTGGAAAACGTACGGTGTCGATCTTTTATAAATTTGGCATGGGTCCGTCACGTTTCAGGGCCGGGAATGAACAACTACGTTTCTGCGTCGGAATTTTTGCGTAAATCGGGTTTTATTGGAGTTAAGAATGGGCGAGAAAACTTGAATTGTCTTTAACATCTAGATTGGACTGAAATAAGCCGCATGTGTTTCGTATAGGAAAAAATGAATCTACAAACCAAATTTTAAATAAAACACACTTCAGATTTTTCTCGAGTTGTTTTGCGTTTTCAGACTGCGTGTAGTTAATTATGTCCCTTGAGTATTGGCAGTGGCTAATACACTAGCAGAAAGTGTTGGTAACCGTGACAACCGAGGCAAGTGAGACAAGCGTCTTCGCGTCTCAAATCATTCTCAGTTTTCCAGCTTTATGCTAGAAGTGATAGAAATGGCTACGCCGACAGGGACATTTGATGTTGAAACTCCGCAAAATTCACGAATGGAAAGGTTGAGCACTGTTCGAGGTTGCTAGTCTACGCGAGGACAATATGAGACTTAACAAAGCAGTCAAACATTTACAAAAGAGAAGACCAACATTAGAAGATCTCTATTCAAGAATCACTGTGATCCTGAGTGCTCGGTAGGTAGAGTTCTTGTGAATCAAGCTTTGATTATAATACCTCAAAACGAAGATCCTGATATGTAAGATGATAGATAAGTAATAGCTTTTCTAGGACTTCGTACTGTTCTGGAGCTATAATTCAGCTGAGCTAACATTTATTCGTGAAGTGACGGTTGAGTCATCATGTGAATAGTTTTGAGAAACAAATAATAATTGTTTCCTGCTCGTGAAAAGTTTTCTCCTTGAATTACGTTCTCACCCTAATAATATAACGTATATGCAACGACAACAAATTCAAAACAAAATAGCTGCAAGTACTATACATTTTAGTTGGTGTATTTATTAAGTGGGGGTCAAACGAGGATGACAGTTGATGCACTCTTACGCACTACTATAAACTCTAATGCGCTCTCATCAATTTCAAGCATGTTTAAATTTTTTCAGCTGTTAACTCTCATCGCCGTTTGACCGTGCACACGAGAATTGGGCAAGACTCTCTTTCAAAACTCTCATCGACTCTCGCCCTCGTTTAACCCCAGCTTTTTTTCCTCGATTGTGTTCTTTGTGCTCTGGGTATTTTACAAAAAGAAAAGCAAAAGTTCCTCGTCTTATCTCGCAAGCATAATGTTGATGTTGATTCAAATGTGCGTCCGTATTTGCATTTTTCGTGTTTCACGCACACACATACGTGGTGGAAAAATTGACATGCTGAGTAGTTTCAAGCATTCTCTCAGAATCCTTTCATAGTTCTTAAAGATTTTGCCGATTTTTCTGTCAGAGCTTGACTGCAAGTCAGAGGCAAACTGCAGCTGTAGTGCGCCACTGAAACAACGGAACTGTCGGAATAGGAACCTCCGGAAGGAAGCCCGAAATAGGTTGTGAGAATGAGCTAGTAGAAAAAACTAAAATTGATTATCAGGCGTGTGCAGACTCTGTATGGTTTAAATCTAAATCAGTGTTTTAGTTTCAGTTAAATTTCATATTAACTTTCCTTTATACCAACAAAAACTCTTGTATTAGATTTTATACAGTTTTCTTATACTTTGTAAATATTTTTATGTCTGACTTGTAAATAAACATTTGAAACGAAAATCAAAAAGCTTCTTGTTTGTCTCGGGAGTTTAAAATCAGAATGCCCAAAGGGAAAGCAACTTTTATCATTTATATATTGCTAAGTTTTGCTGTGAGTTCTGCCCCCATATTTAGAAGGCGAACCATTAATAAGGTAGGTCGGAATGGCAATTATCCAAAAAATATTTAGATGTTTGATATTTAAAATGAAAGAATCGCATTGGATGTTCAATTGAACGCTTTCATAAAATTGTGAGTATGCCCAGCACATTTCTAAATGATGCTCCCAGATAGAATTGTATTGGACATTTATGGAGGGAGGCTCCGCAACTGCGGAAATAAGAGAAAAAATGCGTGTTTCAGCTGCAGATACGTGACGGAAACAAACGTTTACTGGTGCGGAAAAGCGTCTGAAATCTGTGAGTCACGCATGCGGAAACGTGACACAAACGGACTCTTTTTATATCCGTCTCCGTCGGTTCCGCACTTGCGGAACCACGCGAAAACGTCGCATTTAAGTTGACGGAAACGCTAGTTTTGCGCGACGGAAACTTGACTTAACTAAACGTTTCCGCTGTGAATCAGCATTCGTAAACGTCTTATTTCATCCTGTGATAGGTGTAATATGGTCAAATCGACTAGCTCCCACGATCAGTCGAGCCACAGTATTCTGCACTCTTTGTAGTTTAGCGAGTTCAGTGGAAGGCAGGCCGTAGAGAAGACTATTGCAGTAGTCAAGATGTGAAATGACAAGTGCATTTACCAGCCGCTTGAGTGCGTCTTGGGGAAGATACTTCAGAATCCGTCCGATGGAGTTAATAAATTAAAGAAGAAGGCCTTCTTGCAGATTTCGTTTATGTGACTCGTTAAGGTGAAGTAAGTGTCAATAGTTATACCAAGGTTACGGGTCTTCGATTTAATGTCCACAGGAACACCAGCTATTTTAAACTGAGATCCTTTGAAAAATCGAGATGTTAAGTGTAGTACCTCGGTCTTGCCTCGATTAGTCTGTAGCTTATTACGTGTGCTCCAGTCCAAAACGGCTTTGATACAGTCAGAAAAAGAATCGATAGCCAACTCAGGTGTTGATGGTTTTACAGTAATATAAAACTGAGTATCGTCGGCATAAAACATACTTTGGAGATTATAGGTTGCTATGACGTCTTTCGTGGAGTAATATATAGGGTGTAGATCACAAGTCTTGGAAGGTAATGAATAAATGACATCAAAAACAAACGAATCTGAGGATTACTTAAAGTCCGCAAACTGACATGGAAAATGGAAATTCTCTTTCTTCAATAAACACTGACGAATTCATTATATTAATACCAGCACGGATAACAGAAATCTTGCTGATGAAAAATCGTTGAAGCCCTCCACAAGTTGCATTGTTTAGAAGATTGATGCACAGAAAGAGCAGTGGGCTTAAGCTTGAATATGTTGTCTATCATCCGAAAAAGCTGATTGCGGTCAGAGTTCTGAATTTTAGTCCGGTAGTAGGCAGTCTTAGTATTCTCCAGTAGCTTATTACATTTCTGAGTTTGATTTTCATGCATTTCCTTATCAACAATCAAACCTGACTTTCTATATCGACGTTCAAGACGTCGCTTCTCATGTTTTTCACCCCCGAGTTGGTTTTTATACCACTTTGCAATGTGCATGCTTGTCGAATATTTTCGAAAGAGCGTCATTGTAGGTGGAGACTAGTGTGTCAACATCGTGACAGCCAGAATCAGTAGAGTAGTTGAAAGAGTAAATAATTTCGCTTGGGAAATATTCACAATTGAAGTCCTTAGTTGATCTATTGGTGACTGTGAGGTCAGAGGGAGGAGGCTTGGGGTGGTTAAGTCTACACGTAATAACGCGATGGTCAGAGTAAAATTCTGGATAGGCTGTCACATCATGAACAAAGCTTTCGTTGGCACGAGTAATGATTAGATCAAGAGTGTGGCCCTTATTATGTGTAGGTCCTTTGACATGTTGACAAAGATTAACAGAATCGATAAGATCAGCAAAGAGTTTTGTATCCCTGTCCAAAGTATTATCCATATGATAATTAAAATCACCAATGATTGCTAGAGGGCGGTTGGAGTCAAGTGCGAGTATTTTCAAGTGTTTAGAAAATTCTCCTCAAAACATCGAGGCTGTGAGTGCATTATCTTTAATTTAGAAGGAGGTAGTGGATTAACAATGAGTAAGCGAGAATTCAATTTTCCATAATTTATGCATAAGTACAAATGTTCATAATATGATTGAAAACTGGTATTCGAGATTAGCGATAGGTCAAAACTTTTCCTATGTAAAAGCAATATACCGCCTCTTCTCTTATATCAACGAGGTATTTCAATGGCAGAAAAATCCTTGAGTGACGTCAAAGCATCTACGTCGGGGGAGTAGAAAAGATCGTTTGTTGAACAAGTCTCAACAACTGCCAACAACTCGCTACATCAACCAGACGTTATCAGACTCGCATTTTGTTCGAACAAGGAACTTGCCAGTCTCACTAGAACAAGTCAAGAAAACAGTGAATTCCTGCCTAATCTGTTGTGAGTGTAAGCCAAAGTTTTACCGTCCGGACAAAGAAGCTCGTCTTATTAAGGCCACTACAGCCGTTTGAAAGAATAAACGTTGATCTTAAAGGCCAACATCTAGCATCAAACAACAAGAACAAGCACTTCTTGAACATCATCGATGATTCTCCTTTTCCGTTTGTCTTCCCTGATGTCCTGATGCCCCCACTCCTACCGTTGTGAAGTGTCTCACCACACTGTTTCTCTCTTTGGGATGCCTGCCTACCTACATTCAGATATAGGATCGTCATTCATGAGCAAATAAATACGGGAGTTCCTGACTAGCAAAGGTGTTGCGATGAGCCGCACTAAATGTTACAACTGCAAAGCAAATGGACAAGTAGAGAAGTTTAATGGCACCATCTGGAAGGCTATTACCACTGTCTTGAAATCCAAAACTCTTCCAGCCGAGTACTGGCAAGAAGTCCTCACTGATTTCTTACACTCAGTCCGTTCTCTGTTGTGTACCGAGACCAATGAAACACCTCACCAGCGTTTTCTAGGCTTCCCTCGTCTGGCTGACAGTGCCAGGTCCTGTCTGGCATCAGTTGCAGCATTCTCGTTGATGAAGTTCACCTGCTTAGTCAAACCCACATTATCCTCACGTTCGTTACCCATGCAGATGGGCGTGAGAAAACAGCTTCTACAAGAAATCTTGCTCCCCGAGGTCAGCCGTCTATCGAATTCCTACTTGTTAGACCGCCAGTTAAAGACCAACCTGCAACACCGCCATTTGACAAAGTACAACCTGCATTGCTGCAACCAGTTGAAGCACCATCGCCTGACGAAGGCGTTAATCATGGACCTGTCCGTGAAACTAAAAAGCCTTCCAATAGTCCTGATATGTTCTAAGCGCCAGTGTCGTCCCGTTGATAGGCTCAGCCTTTAGGAAGGGGCGAATATACTGTTTATAGTTGACACTGAACCCTAGCATTTTCTGAAACACTCTATCATATCCTTTATTATCACTAGTTGTAAGCAGCCGCTATAGGTCAGCAGAGACACGTTTAGTTTACGGCCAGCGGAGTTAATCGTTTAGTTAATTGTCGGCCATGTTTAGTTTATAGTTGTAGGCCATGTAAGCTCGAGGTTTACTCGAATAAAGCCGATACACTTACGGCATAACTGTACACAGTTTTTTTCTACATACACGCTGAATGTGATCACTATGATGACGCATGTACAATGGTGCTTACGCCATTGATGGTAATTGTGCCTCTCCATGTGTATAGTACCTCGTGTGACAAAAGGATCTCTAGAGTTATGCGGTCGGGTGCCTTCAAGCCTTCGACGTGTTCAACCATGCTAGACAGGTCTAGAGTAAGAAGCCGGACTGATATAGACATTCCGGATCCTCCTGGGGCTTAGAGCCGACAAAACTTATCTTGTAAGAAAACTACCCCTGCACACCTGACACCGAAACTGCGGCTGCAAAAACTGCAAAGCAACCTGAAGGAGTTGTCGTCTGCCTCCACAAATAAAGATCTAAACTGGTTGCTTGAATTTACGCACTTCGCATTAATTCGGCTAGCTGGCTCAAATCGTAAATAATTTGAATAGATACAGAATAGATACAATTGGGATAAGTAAAGCATGATGGACAGTTAAATTTAAAGTTGCAGTTAACTTTAAAGTTACGCAATTCAGTTTGAAATTTGCAAATTGACTTACTAACAAATCAGTCTATCATCTATCACAGGATCAGGAGTGATGAACGAAAGAAAAAGAAAGTTATCATTCTCTGGACGAGTAGCAAACATCATATTAGACAAAGCAGCAAAGGCACTGGTGAGTACGTCATGGTTAGATGTAACTCCAAGTAAGCCTAGCCTACTGTCATCACCTGCTAGGAACCAATAGAAGATGCAGAACTAACTCTACGACCAGCTACAAAAAACCATTCAAAGGTTGTTGAACTACAGTATATACATAGGAATAAGCTGTTCCCCTTATAAGATAAATGCTGTCGAGCAAGGGTGCGCTTTAAATTTGGATCGTGTTATCGATCGATTGTTTACAAGGATTCCTAAGATTTTTTTTTCTCGTCTTTGCTCTCTAGTCAATTCGTCGTAACTATAAACAATAAGTTATTCAGTTCATCATTACGGCTTCGACATTGTCACACTGATGCAAAGCACAAGCCAACAAACTTGCTGAGGTTTAAGTGCAAAAAGAATGAACTGAAAAACTTACCGTTTAGTCATGCTGGTTTTCTTAACAGCTTTACAAACACAACATCTACTTCAGAATATTTTCTTCGATGCAAGCATGTGCCTTTAAAAGCAAATGCGGGTCAAATGCCGGTTGGACCACCTCAGGGGCAGAAACAATCTTTTGACTGTTGGGAGTACGCACCGGCCAGTTTGACAGAGAATTCGGGTGCACCTGGCTAAACTACAGGGGGAGCAAGAGAGCGGAGGCCAGAAGAAAAGAACAAAAACACTGCACTTTTTAACTTTTTTAAAAAATTGTGATATTCAACGCTAACATGGCTAATATACGTTTCGCCAACATTTTGAAACTCGGTTCATTCGGTAGAAATACGCGCTCACCTACAAATATTTGCACGAAAATTGAGGATATACTCGACCAGACAACGAAAATAAAGCCGCAGAAAAAATTCATCCATTGTAACAATTAATTTACTTTGATGCAAGAATAGTGGTCAAAAAACAAGTGATAGTCAGCTAGTCTTAGTTAATGACCAAGGGACTTCTGAGAAAAAATAAGCTGTATTTCTGGTTTCAAAAACTGCTATAACAAAATAAAAAATTTCGGGATAAATTTTTGTTTAAAACTCAAGGCTTTGCAGAGAGGCTAGATCCAAACTCTGTTTCTTCGGTATTGCGCATGCCCCGTTTAGGAGAATGGATGGTAATGAATTTCGTCCCAGTCAGTGGTTGGTGCCAATATGTCGGGCTTAGCCGGGAGGTTACCGCAGCTTGAACTGGTATTCTGATAGGAAAGATGAATACACCGAAATCTTCGTTGAAAGTGGTATTTAATTGTTACTCTGTTTGCGAGTGATCCATTTGTGATTTGTCATTTTATTTACAAGCATTGCACGTTTTGGGAGCTTGAAGCAAAATGGTGATCTTTTGCACAAGAATTTTACTTTTGAATGTATTTGAGTAGTAATGGAGCTTTATTGTACTTAAGAACGGACAAAAAAACAAAGACCCGTCTTTCTGGCATCATATTTAGTAACGTCATCACTTAAAAATAAGGAGCTAACATAAAACAGCCTCAGTTTGGGTTATAACAATCAGCGTTTCCTTGTCAGTTTGGCCTAGCTGGCTCCTAGCCTATACGGTTCCTCACAGCTGATGTTAGCTGACAATATAGGTTGTTTACGATGAGTTTGGGTAACAGACTTTTGTTTCAGTATCAAGTCTGCTGTTTGTTTCAAAGCGAACTGTAACAACAGAATTGAGTTTCACAGCCTATACCTAGAAACACGTCTCTCTGCAGTGTGTCTCCGGCCTAACTGGCAGTTACCCTGCGGGCTCACATGGGGATTTGAATAAAGACAGGAATTTTTTCTAAATCCAGTCTAATTGGCGTCTGAGTTTTTTATTTTCTTTTGACCTTTACTTGACGATGTAATTTTAGATTGATTCTTTGGACTTCCGTTCTAAATTCCTTGCTCAATACTTGTTATGAAAGTAAATCAAATGCGATTTTTGTATAGGGTTCCAGTTGGTTCTCGCCAAACCCCTTTTTTAAAAGGCTAAGGTAATTAGATAAGCATATCTTAAAAAATAAGCTTATTTGATTATGTGCATGTTTTTATCTTGTTGTGCTGTCGGTATGATTGAGCGAGCTTGAAGCAGTGTTGTATTAGTAAAATGACAACATTCTCGGTAGAATGCGAGGACTAAGCCCGATACTATATATACGTGACTTACAAAGGCGAGTAGTCTATGGCTTTAACACCATAATGCACGCATAAGTTAACAACACTGGATAGATAGATACATGTCCTTAATATAGTTCCTCTATAACCATTACAGTTAGATAAGGAAATTTTTTACAAATTGATAAAATTAAGCTAAAAGTATTGATAAGAATTTTGGCTATAGTTATTAGAAAAGGTAACTAAAAAGGTGTTAATAAAACAGCAACATTCGGGTATCTAAAAAATGTTAACCTAAAATATGGATTGCTAAAGGCTAACAGTTTTTTCCCAATCCTTGTCACTTTTCCTCTCGTGTGTTTCTCACTTTTTCTTGTCGTTGTAATTAAAACCACGACGGATCGGAAGTGTTTGATGTTCCTAAAAGCGTGCGACACGTAGACCACTTAGACTCAGACGCTTCTAAAAAGAGGCTTAAAGGAGGTGTGATGCACGTTACCATGGCAACAATATTATTGAGCTAAACAAACCACTTCGAAAAAAATACCCCTTTAACATTGTTCAGTAGTGTGTCGATGAGTAAACGCTTTATGAATATCTGAACCCAAATAATGAACATCTGACGGAGAAGGATTCCAACTATCCGATTTTCAGTTGCTCTTACAGCTTAGCAAAATAATCTTAGCTCATATATATTGTGTATTTGTTAAAATTCAAATGTGAAAAATTTAGGAAGGGTTGATTTTTTTTTTCTTTACTTTAATTTTTTCTATTTCAGTAATAATCAAGATTTTTAGCATCTGTTTGCGATTAAAATCGAAAAAATTCTCAGTTTAAATCTCTTTTTTTCTTCCCACGCAATATGCAAATCGCAAAATTGCACAGTTGGTGTACAGCATTTTCAAACGAAGTATTCAGTATTGAAGCTTTTAGTATCAAAGAAAGAAGACATATGTTAATTATTACTTAATTCAAACAAGGTTTCACGTTGATAAAGATTTTAACAAGAGCATTTTGTGTCTATTGACTTTTAAAGCGAGGTTAACCACAGTACATGAAGCCTGTACTGACATGGGAAGTCGAGTTATAACTATCAGTCAGAGACTGAAGTTAGTAGTCCTCGATTTGTTTTTCCATTTTCGATAAAAAAAAATTCTTTACCAAGAAATTTCTAAAGCACTTTGAAAAATTAAAAACCTCTTTGAACCGGCTATATCTAGTATGCTTATTGCCGAGGTCTTGGCGACTGGTTTGTATTAATTGTTTGCTTTGGGAATTAAATAAAGGGGCGAAAGTTAGATGACTGAAAAGGTTCAAGTTTAACATGGTTATAGACTACAGCTAACGTTCTCTATAAAGCGGATAAAATTGTTTGTTTTTCTAATTATTATTGTTATTATTATTACTAATACTTTGCGAATTTTTACCATTATTATTAATACTACTATCAACCGTACGTGGGCGGCTGTTTCGTTCCTATTAAGACTTATTGTCGCAGGGAAGCTGTTCTCAAAACCTGTCAGGATTTTTTTAGACTTTTTTAACATGCATGTTTATTTTATATTTACCCTAAAGCACTAAAACGTTTAAAAAGGCCTCTGAGTTTTCATAACCTATACCTACGTGTTTGACGACATTTATATAGAAAAAGCGAATAAACTATACTTTTTATTGAACTCGCTGTTAATATATTATAAGAATTTTTTTCAAAAAAAAAATAATAAGTCTGTATTTTCACAGTTTACTAACTTTAAAACGCCGACATTTGGGAATTCCGGAGAGAGCACAAAAAAAATAGAAAAGAGCAAAGAAATTCAAAACAATAAGCAAGCCGAAAGAAATCCTGCTGCCAAGAAAAAATCCTTGCTTAAAGTAAATTTAAAATTCGGAAGAAGACTTGAAAAGCAAGACTTTGATAGCGTGACAAAACGCTTTTATTCTTGAAGATTTGACAGGTGGCAAGTCTTATCGTTAATGCAAATTAATACCATTGTTACATTAACTCCTTGTAGCATATTTATGATCAGTGCTGCGTTTTTCGGCGGGAGGAAGTGTTAGCTAGATAGTTTCAAAACCCATTAGTGCATTTCACAGAGTACAAGAGATCAACGGCTTAACAAGTAGACGTCAAGACAATTAATTAAGGCACCTCACTTTACTCAGTCCCCTCAGGGTAGGTAAGTCCTTCTGCAAAATTTGTAATCGAAGACTAAAATCGAAGCCACTTCTTCAATTTCGAATAGTACTATTTCTGTTATTTCAAAGCATGAATATTTGCCTTTAGTGTTTTCTGTATTGGTAACAACTAAATATTTTGAACAAGAAACGGATCATTTATTGTTAAAAGCCATTTATTTGGGAGGTAGCAAACAGGATTCAAAACAAAATCTTGCTGACAGGCTTTGTTTGCACTGAATATATTGACAAAGACGAACGGATCAAGCGAATCGAAAACCATTTTAAACGGGTAATAGTCGTCACATTAGTAATCCTACTTTCCAAGCTTTGGCCTTCTGACCATACTTAGAAACTGAATTCTATACGTTAATTTTCTACCCTGTCTGAGATTTTTCTCTGTATCTGAAAGCAACAAACCTTGTGTCGGAGGCGTTGGTAGTTTAAGGTAGCTAGCACCACATTTGAAAAAAAAATTGCCAATGACAATGTTAATTGAAACATATTTTTCTCTCAAAATGTCTTAAGGACTTTTTTTTATTTTAACAACCTGACTTGCTGAAGCCAAGCCTTTTAACGTAGACGTGACATGGATACTCAAATTAAAACTGGTTCCGCAGATCTATTAGTTCTCATTAAGCTTGCTAGTCGGAAACACTAGCTTGGTTAGTTTGCTTGCATGAAGTAGATAACAATAATGGGTTCGGTCATACTGGAAATAGTCCGAACTCGCAGAAATGTTCAAGAGCTTGTAACGACATTATCGAGCAGTAAATGAATGCGAGACAGTTCTCTTCTTGCAGAGAGCCTACGTTTTTTGTAAACACTTTAATGCGTACGCGAGCAAGCACAGTGACTTTTAAAGAAAGCCAAAAGTTTAAGGTTTAATATTCGTATTGAATGAGATTTTAGAGTGTAAAACTTTTACCGGGAACTGATCAGGTGATGGTCATGTCGTGTCAGTGAGAAAGCTGTCGTGCATTTCTTGTTTCGTCTACGGTTTGTTGAGTTTAAGCTGATAACAGCACTTTTAGCTGATTATTGAGGGGATGTTTGTGAAGAGTACACTAAGGTGGGAATTCTTGTGTGTATTTATCTTTGGATAAAATATAGCGAAATCTTTTTGACCGATCGACCAACTTATCATGCCTTTTGTGTAGGAACTCGAATTTTCTTCTGAAATATTTATGGGGACTGACTGTCATCTTGGCGCTTTAATGCCTGTGCTAGGTTAATTCCGGCATAACTTCGAAGCATTCGACTCTCACCGGCAGCGCGGCTCTCTTTCGCTCTCATTGGCAAAATAACCTGAATGACGGCGTGCGATGAATAAGTTAGGTCGGAAAACACAACAACAGAACAAGCTATAGCTTAATGGGTTGCTGTTTTAGAAACAAGCGGGCATATGAATGCAACCCTTGCCAGTTTTACCGGTCTGCATAAACTAATTAAACGTTTCCAGGCTTTTAAAACAGAGGAAAATGTAGTGATGAGAAGATGTGAGCTGGCCTTACGAATCAAATCACTAAATTTAGACGTACGTATTTGGTCTAGTCGAGCGAACTTAGCAACCTAATCGGGTTTAAAGGATTATTCACAGCAACCGGTTTGCAATTAGTAACGAACTCATGAAGGGATGAAAAAAACAATTTATGACGAAATAATTTAAAGGAAGCTAAGTATACTGACAGGTTAGGTTATTAACAAGCGTGTGATAGAGTGAAAAGATAAGGCTTGATCTCCAAATTACTGATAAACAGGTATCAAGTGAAACCAGACACTTTTTCCTTTCTTCAGATCGGGAGCAGGTGGTTCGGGTTCGCCGTAATTCTGTCGAAGGTGCGCCTGCGTGGGACGTCGGGTTTACAACAGAACTCTTCTCAGCCGAACTACAAAGGAAGGCGAAAGTCAGTTTGAAGTAGAAGAGGATCGCACTAGCCGAGCTCAGGTAGGTCGCCTTTGTGTGTAACGTCAAACCAAAGTAAAGTTTGATTTCATTCAACTTAACGGTATAGATTCGATACTTTTCGCTGCAGCTCCGGCGCAAATGTCAAATAGCCTGGTTAAAATGAAGATTTTTCACAACATCCACAATTTTAATTTTATGCTTTTTTCCATTTCACTAGTTTTTGCTTTCAGTTTACACTTCCTATTTAACATTTTGAAAAAAATGCTCAGGTAGTATTAAGTAGTATATTTGGACCCGGATAAAACAGTAGGAAAACAATCGGGGGAAATTTATTCCTTAGATAAGAGATTATTGTGTAAGTTTGTTCTCCCGTAATAAACTGTCGCTGTATCTAAATTCTCCTATAGTAAAATTCGGCAGTAATTAAACATTTCGGTTAGAAATTTTCATAATGGTTAAACCTACATTGCATGAACTATGGTTTTAATTATTTCCGTATTGTAAACTATTTATAAGCCTCGTTTCCATAACCCGTGTTAACTAGTTTTGAACTGATTTTTCTTAGCAATTACTTGTTTTATAAATAAGAAGGCGCCTTGGCTATAGTCGCACACAACTGTTAAACTGAAGGTTTTTAAATTCAATGTCGTCAGAAATATCCAAGTTTCCTTCAGGAAAACCAATTTTTATTTTAAAAAAATTCAAGTTTCCAAATTTTCCACAGTAGGAAGGTAGTCTAAAGTAAGTTTGAGAGCGATGTAAAGCAATGTTACATATATGTGCTAGTGTTAAGAAGACAGAAAATAAAATGGCGCTGGTCGGAGCCTATTGGGTCAGGCTGAAGGAACTAAGCCTGTACTGGTCCCTTAATATACGCCTGTACGGCATAGCTTCGAACCCATTTTAATGGGTTAGAAGCTATGCC
>JAOBAT010092094.1:3782-14638 GCA_026413305.1 Hydrozoanthus tunicans | reverse complement strand
ATTGGTGCTATGATATAGAAAAACAGTTTACTGCCAGGTGTAATGTCCAAGTTTAATTGGTGCTATGACATAGAGAAACAGTTTACTGTCAGTGGTAATGTCTGAGTTCTAATTGGTGCTATGCTATAGAGCTTCAGTTTACTGTCAGTGGTAATATCAGAGTTCTATTTGATGCTGAGATATAGAGAAACTGTTAACTGTCAGTGGTAATGTCTGAGTTCTAATTGTTGCTATGATTTACTGTCAGTGGTAATGTCTGAGTAATTGGTGCTATGATATAGAGATTCAGTTTACTGTCAGTGGTAATGTCTGAGTTCTAATTGGTGCTTTGATATAGAAGAACGGTTACCTGTAAGTGGTAATGTCAGAGTTCTAATTAGTGCTGTGATAGAGAGAAACAGTTTACTGCCAGTGGTAATGTCTGAGATCTAATTGGTGCTGTAATAAATAGATTGAGTTCCATGTCAGTGGTAATCCCTGACTTCTAATTGGTGCTATGATATAGAAAAACAGTTTACTGCCAGGGGTAATGTCTGAGTTCTAATTGGTGCTATGATATAGAGATTCAGTTTACTGCCAGTGGTAATGTCTGAGATCTAATTGGTGCTGTAATACAGAGATTCAGTTTACTGTCAATGGTAATGTCTGAGTTCTAATTGGTGCTATGATATAGAAAAACAGTTTACTGTCAGTTGTAATGTCTGAGCTCTAATTGGTGCTATGATATATTTATACCCTCTCAGGTTTTCACTTCTGACTGGTGCTATTACGTACTGAGACAGGTTTTTCTGTTAGTGCATCCTCAAAGATTCCCAGTTCCGGCCGGTACTATAATCTAGAGACTGAACAGTTGTTTACTGTCAGTATACTCTCTTTCTGGTTGTAACTGGAGTTACTACTTATTGTGATGCAGAGGGAGTCTTAGCCGATGGCTGTTACATGCATAGCTTGGCTTCTAGGCTTTCCAGCAATGCTGCAGGATCTCGAAAAGACTGCAGCTCACAATCTGTTTATTGTTCTTAAAGACCCTTCAGTTGCAGGTTTTACTAACAGTTAAGGTTGTGTTTTATGGTAACGAGATAACATCAAGTTTTACCTTTTTTGTTGCGTTCGACGATTGATTCGTGACTGTATCATAAACGCTATTGAATGTTCCATTTATCAGAGTCAGATTAAACTTGTTAATAGCAGGTTGCATCCCCTCCACAGAGACAAAAATAAAGTCACTTCTGCATTTGTACACGGTAATAAGCTTTTCCCTTCCTCCGTTCCGTATTTCAGACCTTAAAACATAACCCTGTGGGTACGATTGACACAATGAATTATTCTGCAAATTATTTACGTCCACAGCAGAATTTACTTTAATCGCAACTTTCGTGCTGTTGTTGCAGATGTCCCAATCGAGTATCTTTTTTCTCGGGTTTTTGTGAACCGTCGAAATTTGCAACTCTGTTTGTCCTCCATTATCGTTAAGGTGTACAGTGAGGGGGCTGGTCTGGTTTGCCACTGCATATTTATAGTATTTAACAGCATGTAGTTGTACAGAGGACACCAGACTGAAGCCTTTTTGGAGCAATACTGGCTCTGCAAGACAATGAGGAATTAGTCATCAGATTAATTCTATAAACGTCGAACGTTTCGTTAGTACCTCCCTGACTGATTTATAAATTCAGCACTCACAGTTTAGGATACTTATGGGACTTTTTCTATTGGAGAAAACAAAAAATATGTTTAAGATTTAATTTTATACGTTCGTGAGTAGGTTAAAAAACAGAGAATCAGCTCAAGACTGATTTATCCATTAGGCGTAAAGTGTTCTCAGATCAGATGTTTTGAAATAATTGCTTTTGAAGAAAAGATTAAAAGAAAAAGGGAAATTACTTGATTTATGAAAAATATAGGGAGATTTGAGTCAAATGACGCTCTATGAATTCTCAAAAAAAGTTTTCCTGAAAATTTGTCAAATGAACAGCATTTGATTTTCGTGTTAATCCAAATGACGTACAAAAAATTTTAATGTATATGCAAGTCTAACTACACTTATTCGAAGCAAAACCTGGTAAATTGTCTTTTGGCATTCCACCATTTATCATAGACATAAACGATTATTAAGCTGTGCTTTGTGAGAAAACAGAAGAGTAAATACCGTAGCAGGACTCATGCAGTCGTTTCTGGTACAGTTGAGGATCCAAGTCACTAAATGAATCGTAAAGGTAGACGTGTTGCTCGTCCGGATCACTTGCAATCTCGTTAAGTTCTGGGATGCTTAACGAATTTCCAACACCGATAACAAGAATATCAACGCCCTCTTCCTTAAGTGTCTTTGATGGCATCACAACACTTTGTAAACCAAGGTTTGATTTCCCGTCTGTTAACAGAACAAGGACGCGGGGAATACCTCGATTTCTTTCTCGGACACCACTCTGAGGTTCTCCAAACAGTTTGTAATACGCGATTGTAAGAGCTCTGTCAGTACGAGTCATATAAGGGTTCGGCGAAAAGGAAGTGTTCCTGATCGCGGTGGTAAGATCTTTGGAATTATCAAATGTGTTGAACGTGAAGATAACCTCGGTTGTTTGAGCGTATCTGATAAGAGCAACTCGCGTTCCGTTAGGCTTTAAGGAAATGTCGAAGAACTGAGTGATTTTTGCCACAAAGTCCAAGGCTCTCTTGTATGCTTGCAAGCCAACACTTCCTGAAGAGTCCATTATAAAGGCCAGATCGAGCGGAACCACGCAGTCTGTATAGTTTTAATGCACATGTTAGTTTGAATTCAAAACTGATTAAAGAAACTCAAAAATAAAATAGCTGAATGCATTGAAAAAAGTTTAGGTTCTTATTAGTACAAAACACAAAATACTACTAGCTAAAACTGGAGAATTGAAGACAGTCGGAAGAAAGTAGTATTGAAAACGTTACCAACCCAGGCAACAGGTGATTAACGATGACCCCTCGCACACACCATCGACGTATTGCCCTTTGCATCGATCCTTGAGAGCGCAAAAGCCCCTCTTTGTACCAACAAGGCATTTAGGACCGACACCATCTGCTGGACAACTTGCACTAAACACCTACAAGTATAACAAATAAGAATGCTAACGGACACATCCGGTTAAGGTCTAAACTGAAAAGTAAAGAAAACACACAATCCATTGTCGAATAGTTTCTGACCAGTATCCATTATAATTTAAAACATTATGTCCTAGCTCTGCCATTGTTAAGTTCTGCCAAGCATTTACCGATTCTCTTTTAGAAGCATCACTTGACGACCATAGTAAATTACTGGAGCCCTGGAAGGTTACATAAATTTTCAATACAACGCTGCTATTACTCAATTTTGTCACTTTCTACGGGCATATATTTGTGAAAATGACAACCGAAATGAAAGTTATGTGCATTTCAAACTGAATAATGGACGTATGAGAAGCAGACTTGTGATGCATTTGAGGAAAAGAACAACATTTTTTAAACGAAACATGTTTCGGTCATGTATCTGACCTTCTTCAGTTGTAACATGTTTTGTTTAAAAAATGTTGTTCTTTTCCTTAAATTGAATAAACCTGTGATCGATGTATTTTGAGATAGCGATCCAGAATTCTTTCTAAAGATGTCAAAAACAACTGCTATTAAAAGAATAAAGGCAAAAAAATATTAATTACTTTGTATTCCTTTGTCTGCCTTGTGCTGGTATTGTATAAGTGAAATAGTTATCGTGCACTTACTTTCAAAGCCTTGGACCAGTAGCTTAGCCTGCTTTCCATTCCTTTGGTTCCGTTTGTAATCGCTTGTGTCAGCTGAACAAACTCGTACTTTTGGCACTCTTTAACGCAGTAAGAACTCAATGGTTTTGATGAACTTAAACCGCTGTTGCGGACAGAATTGTAGCCATTCTTCCACAACCAGACTGCAATCCGATAGGCAGTTGAGGGCATGGCAGCCTGCTCTGGGCTAGCTGCAGGTAAACAGAGCCGGTTAGCTACTTGCATCGTGCAGATTATAATCAGTCGACTAATTAACTGACTAAACTGACTAAAGGCGGTCTTTACCAACTTTGCTCTTTGGGCGAATGTTTGCAAATTTGAATTTTGCTATACACTTGCCACATAAGCAAACGTGAGTAATTATAAATCCAAGTTTTCGTGCAGTGTTTGGACAAGGACTTTGGGACTGCTGCGATTAAAATGCTGAGCTCTTTCTCTGTTAATGCACATTTGAGTACAGTTGGATCTGGATAGATTATTTAACGTGCAATGAAATCCTTATTTACGAATTCGACGAGTTAATATAGCATATAGGCAATGGCCTTTCATATGAGCGCAGTCATTTTGATACACTTAAAAGTGTACTGTTGTTCATTCATTATAACAATCCATTTTGTTGCATAACTGAACGATATACAACCCACTCACCCAATAGCCTCCCAGTACGTCAACTCACGATTCTTTCTTTCATCTTTATAACGATTAGGGCAAAATTACTTTTGGCTGAGTGGTTTTAATTTTATCAAGACAAAATTGCTCGCGTTTAATTGGTCAAATAGTTGTACTGTAATCAGGCTCATTTGTTGTGGTCTGACCGAAATCATTTTTTTATGATAAAAGTTTGCCTTACTTGCTATTAACAAATTATTTACATGAGCGCTTGTACCATCGATATAATTTATATCGTCATTATTATTATTATTAACATTATTATAATTATAATTATTGTTATTAATACTATTAATGCTATTACTTTTATTATTATTGTTATTGTATTTGTTGTGATTGCTATTAATATGATTATTATTATAGTTAAAAAATATTTTTAAAAGAGAAACTCGGTTAATTTTGCGCGGATTTGTTGCATCGGTTAGTAGGATAGTCAAGTGACGGGCAGTAAATAATCTACCCATTCCGGTTCTAATGAACAAACTAGGCAAATCAATTTAACGTATTATTTACGCAGTTTTCGATTTCTTACCGAGTAAATCCTCTCCAATTGCATTTCCTACAGCCTCGTACATACGACGTCCGAGGATTGGCAGTATACCACGGCTTCTGAACCTCCTCCCATCTCCAGGTTGGGTGTTACCAAGCTCAAGACTCCCTTCATACTCGTCCCCATCAGAATCCTCCTCCATTTGATTCAAGGATGATGTTTCGTGCAATATCTGGATGGAAAAAACCGCCATGCCGGTGGTAGTTAATATGATCCATGGAAGTATTTCGTGTAATTGTACAATTAGGAGAGAGCATAAGCTAGATCAGTAACACGAGTTAGGGAAGATGTTTTGCGTAATAGTTCGAGGCCTTCAGAGACAACAATAATTCTCCAGTAAGATAGTAATGCACAAAGAACTTGTACGCAATTCAAACTATATAAAATAAAGATTAAGTTGCATCATTTGATGTTGCGTTAAAGAATATAGACTTTCTTGCATTTGGCCAAGCTCTTACTACCAGCATCAGCTTAATGAGATAAAAAGGGTCATAAAAACAATGATATCTCGACGACTGAAAAACAGTTTAGCTAAGTATGGGACACAAATCGAGCCTCAAAGCAATTAATACCTGGGCAAGGAATGCTGGAATCTTGTCAGACTCGTAATCGAGTCCTGCATCTTTCAGCATCGTATCCATCAATGGAAAGAGCTTCCTCGTCCTTGGGGTATCTCCGAAAAGTGCATGAAAATTCTCTTGAGATACAACGGGGTTTGTGGGTTGTGTTATGGCTCTCAAGCCACGGTCCCCGACACAGCAAATCTTGGAAGCATCCCCCTCGCACCCGTCCCTTAAGGTAGCACCTGTACAGGAGCTTGGCTCACGACAGTTACCATAGAAACGGAACGTATAACGGGAACGACATAACGTTCTTGCTGCAGCATGAAGAACTGTGATTGGTTGAAAGAGTCGTTTTAGCGCGAGACACAAGCCCAAGGTACAAGAAGAAACGTAAAATAGACAAGTAGTCAAGGGAGAATCGCTATATTTAACAATTATTAAACTTTCAATCTCGAATAGTGCAATTCGCGCGTTTTGATTGGTTCATTCAATCTCGGTTATCAGCTCATACTCGGAGTTCACCAAATATGGAAACTGACTGTAGCGTTTGCAAAGCCAAAAAATAGATTCTGAATAAAATTTAGCTGTTATTTTTAAGTATGGAAGAGTTTAGAAAACTAATTAAATTTAATAAAACAATTATTCCATTCACGCTTGTTGGATAGGAGATTATTTATAGCCAACTCGGCACTACGCGCCTCGTCGGCTATTTACCATCTCATATCCAACGCGCGCTCTTGGAATAATTGTTAATTATTAAACTTTCAATCTCGAATATTGTGATTAGCGCGTTCTGATTGGCTCATTCAATCTCGGTTATCAGCTCATATTCGGAGTTCACCAAAGTGAATATCTGGTGAATAATCGTCGAGGGGATTTTTCGTCACCCAGATATTCACTAAGCCAGAGGCGAATAATTGTTTAAGTAAAATTACTCAGGCGATTAAAGAGAGAAATAGTCAAGTGAAAAATGGGAAAACGCAGCTATGTCTTGTGTTTGTTTTCATAATATGACAGCAATTTAACTTGTTCTTCTATAAAAAGTTCTGTCTTTTCTCTTAACGGAAACCCAAAACTCCGGGAGGCTTTGATTCATATCATTTACCTACATGATTTCAAATTCTATTGTAAACTAGGTAAGTTATTGTAACCATTCCGTCAAATAAAGGAAAATATTTTTGTGCAAAAATGTGTTTTGTTGTCGTTTGCTCAATCGCCGCGCGGATTGACACCTAAAACACATCTACTTTCATTAATAGCTAGTCCAAATCGTAGTAATGATAATGAACTAAAACCGTTCTTCAAAACTTTGTTGTAATTTTTTTTTTTTTTTTGGAAACAGCATTTTTTTATTGCGTTACGTTAGTTCCCTTCTCGGAAACCGATCAAAACAACGCGAGGCAACCATTTTCTATAATCACTCCGCGCGGAGTGATTAGATCAGGTTAGTGCGTCATCCTCCGCCAATCAGAGCAGCAGAAACTCTATAATCACCTGAGTAATTTTACTGAAGAATAATAAAACAAAAATAGGCAGATAAAGCTCATTATGAAAAAAGGACAATCCCAAGCTTGCAGTACTAAAATGGGCTAGGGGTAATGGATTGACTTTCTATAGATGACGTTACGTACACCACAATCATTGTTTATTAGTACTGTAGGATACATGTCGGGAATGCATGAAATGAAAACTATAGCAACATCTTAAAATTGTCTGGTTGAAAGTTCTTGTACGGTAGTTTTGAAAATCGTGTTGAAATGGACATTTCCGTCTTATTCTTCTTTCTATGTGCTTCATAAACTCTTTATGAAGTACGTAGAAAAAGAAATAAGATGGAAATATCGAGCTCAACACGATTTTCTTAAAGTTTTATCTATGCTTAGAAGTAAATTAAAAGAAGACTCATTCAACTTACCAAGGAAGCAAACCACTGCGATCCGAAACGCTACCACCAAAAGATGCTTCATTTTCAGTGGTGTGTATCTGATCCACTCATCTGGATTCCTCCCCTTGCCTCAAATCTATTAGAAAGAAAAAATGATACCACTAACGTTTTATTTGCTTTTACTAATGCGGTATTTGATTCGAAATTTTCTTGGGGCTCTGTTTACTTGATCCTGGGGTAAGAGATTGTCCCTTCTTTCCGGGACAATGTTGGCTTGCGTTTACATGAAAATATGAGGCCCGGGCTGAGTAAACGTTGGGGAATAATTTATAAGGCGTAAACACTGCATTAGTATAATGTAATTATACCACTATGTTTTTGCTTCTACTCTTGCGGTAACTGATTCGAAATTCGTGGGTCGTTCGCTTGATCCTGGGGCAAGGAATTGTCGATCCCTTCCTTCTGGGACAACGTTGGCTTGCGTTTACATGAAGATATGAGGCCCAGGCTGAGTCGACCTTGGGAAGTAATTTATAAGGCAAAAACACTGCATTAAAAAGGCTTCCAGGCTCAAATTGTCCCAGGAAGAAGGAACAACCTGTTGTTTCGCCTAGGCTAACCCACCCGAGACGACAACCCTTCTCAGCGGGACACATTGTAAATGTTTAGCTGCATGCCCCTATAAAGAATTGTGTGAAAAGTTGTCTCATTTCGAGTTACTTGTTTCTACGAGATATCTCTTCGTCTCGGGAGAGCTTTCCTCGTGTAAACATCGCTTAAAAGTAGCTATTTCATGAGCTGTTGGCGCTGCATTCTGGCTCTTAAAACTTTAAAAACTTTTATAATTTGGAATGTTTTATCAAGTTTTTTGTTTGTCTGTTTTAATTTTCAGTAATAGTGAATGTTTCTTCTCTTGTTGTAATCTTGCAGCTGATCGGAGCAGCATCCTATAAACTGATGTTAAATTCCGTGCTTTCAATCGATTATTACACTTTTAAACAAAGAATTTTGGTATCCCATCAATTTCAACTTGGTGCTTCCCAAATATTTACTTACTTTGTTCCACTGATTAATGAGGTGTTTAGACTAATCACCGTTGATATTTCCGACAATATTGTCTTAAAACGGGAATTTGTCTGATAATTGAATCATGTTCAACTGAGACGGCTTTGGCCATTAGGACAAACGCCTTGGCTCAAAGAGATAAGCTTTTGAACAATGCGAGTGCCGTGGAGAATTAGCTGTGGACCCCGAAAACCTATAATTACCAACAATAACATAAACTAACGAGAACTTTTAGTCAAAAACAAAAAAGTCTGACGAAAACGAAAGTGAAAAACATGAAAAGCCTGGTTATTGCATTAAAGGATTTTCATTCATGTCCATTGTTCATGCAAATTTCAACGCGATCTATTCTTCGTAACTAGAGTTTCGGTATTCTAGTAAGTTTTAAAAACTTACGTTTTAGTTCGAAAACTGAGTTTAGAAGCTTCTGTGCAACAATTAAATTAAAAGTTTTCGTTTGTTGGAGCGTATTTCAAAAATCCAGCATGGCCGGCCCAGTTGTCCAAAGGCCGATTAGCAGTAACCCAGGGATAAATTCTTATATCATGTTTTTTTTGCAACCTTACCAAGACTGATTTGAGCTGTGGTTTTGGAATTGACCATCCGTGGAAAATTATAGGAACCGTCGAAACCTTTCCCTAAAAGAAATTACAGCTTGAATTTTGACTCAACCTACAGCCTTTGAACAACCGGGCCATGAATTGTAACAGGCCCTTCAACTCAAATCCTTTTTACTTAATCACATAACAGAGTTAATGCCTGCTTGAATTGACTACCTCGTGTTGGGGAGTCTTATTTATAAATCATACTTTTGTTTTGGCGTTTAATTACAGGAAAAGTGTATAACGTTTGCAATCACATCCATCTTCTTCGAAACTGATTATGTTGATTTGAATATCCACACTACCAACATGCTCATATAACGACCTGCACGTGCCCTATAAGGCTATACGTGATATGAAATTTTGTAAAGTTCTTTCAAAATGAGTGGGATTAGGTTTTGATGAATCAGTTATGTAACTTACGAACAGTAATTGCCATCTGCGAGAGAGCTGCCAGCCGTAAAGTGATAAGAAAGTCACCTACATAGAATCTTCTCGTAGCTTCAAAGCTTGCTGGATCACCTAGGTCCGTTCTCAATGGTAAATCTGCCTTTTCGGTTAATACAGTATTAAGCTGCTACAAGCGATGTGCAAGAATTTCATAATTTTATTCTTTCACATAGCATAACATCAGCCTTGAAATCTCGGCGCCGAAGATTTAAAACAATCAACTCTTTAGTTGATAGTAAAGTAGCTATTCTACCTACGTCCGACGCACTCAACAGGTTGCATATAAGCACTTGGCTTTCACAGATAAATTCATTTCTGTTAAATACATGAACCGTGTACGGTCCTTTGATATTTCCAGTCGTCTGAATGCATAATCAATTAAGATCATATTTATGACAAGTATAAAGTTTTCAAACTGTTTTAACAAGTTAACAAGTTTTTATATCGTAAAACTGGTATAGTTTCCATTAGCTATATGGTGTTTAATCTTACATAAGTCAGTACAATTCAATCCATAAACCACGACAAGGACTGCATCTTGTTGTGCGCGATTGTTTGCGTGGCAACGTCAAAAATTCGAAATGAGCAGTTGAAATCAGTCGAGGGTATATAAAATAATATTACTCACCAGTCACATTCGGGGTTCTCGGCGCACTTCTTCGCTGCCAGTTGCTCTAGCTAGAAAACTTTTTGCGGAGTGACTTGCTAAGAGAAGTGTTTAAGTAATCAAGAAAGTATTCTTTCTTTTCTAAAACGTCATAATTTCTAAACAGCCACACTGACAATGTGCTTTTCGCGAGCCCCCTGGTGTTGTCAGACTGGTTTCACACTCTGCCGAGTAGATTTTAATTAGAAGGAAATGGTTTCGTTGTTCATTCAACTTGCATGTCATTTAAAAAGAAAAGCACTTTCGCCTTTCAATTATACTTCTGATATTGGTTACGTAGTTTACAGCTGGCCATAATGCAGTCAGACAATAAGTTATGTAGCAGCTGTGTGCCAACTCTTTTTAACGATGCTCGGTTCATTATTGCTTGGTGAACTGCATGAATAGCTCTGAAAGCATTGAATGGTAAAATGCCTTCAGAAGTACGCCTCCTTCATTTAATGACTATTGATTAATTACCCGAGCACCTGACAAACGCTTTGCATAACAACAATTATTGTTTACAACTACTGTTTCTAGACAGGAGCCCCTGCAAAGGATTCCGGCTCTGGTGCGTTTAATCTATCGGTCACAGTAGATTATTTTGAAGTTTTTTTTTCTTCGCATATCTATCATAACTGATAATGATAAAAATGATAAAATCT
>JAOBAT010092083.1:0-17384 GCA_026413305.1 Hydrozoanthus tunicans | reverse complement strand
ACGGTTTAAACACTGGATACAACCCGGTAGCGGACACGGTAACCGGTGTATCGTTTAATAACATCAAAAAACATAACGTTCTAATAACTTCCGAATTGTACAATACATATATCCTCTTCTACATCCACACTTTATGTGCCAGTAATAGGCAAATGAAATACTACAGTTACAGTTATGAAATAACATCAGGGGGGCCAGAAAAAACCTACCAAAAAACCCCGGCAAAACAATTTCATGAGGAAAAAGACGGCAGGAAATCTGGGTGGAGCCCTACGATGTTATCCTGCCTCTCCACAAGGCAAAAGTTGAAATATTTTCACAAACTCATAGCCTTTGTAACTTCCGCTAGCTCTTTAGGAGACCTTTTCGTATACCGCCGTTTTGAACGTGGATTCTTCCATCCGGCGTGCCTATCCTTAACGTCAGGCTCTAAACGCTTAAAACCAGAATTAGTGGCACCGCCACACTTCAAGCTATGGGTGCCAAATTGCTTCGGGTTGTAAACAAAAGCAGCAATAAACTTTCTGATACTATCTAAAGCGGTTGAATACGAAATACTCAAATAATTATGAAAATGCTCACGCTTCTTGGTCTTAACAATTCGCCGAACGACTGGAAATCGCGAACTTTTATCTTGCGAAGGTAAAAATGAAATTAGCCTCTCAGTGATGGAGACCGGGCACGTGACTTTTCCCGAACGTGCTAAGACGGAAATGTGCCCTTCCCTGTGCTGATCGTTTTTCCGTTTAGGAATAGTAATATACATGTAGGACTCAGTAATAACAATATCTGATAAACTGATGGACAAAATCTCGCTAATGCGCAGAAGAGCAGAATAGCCGATAATAATTATTAATGAAAAACGGATTATTTCTAAAGTTTCACTGCTATTATTATACTGTTCACAAATTTTGTGCAATGATTCCTCGCTTAAAGGCTCCTTTGGCTGTACCGGCCTGGCAAGTTTCAGTCGAGCTCCCTCGAGGACTGCTGTCACTGTTCTGTGATCAGTAGGAGACGGTAATCCGGCCATACGATAACACCACCGGATGCTGTAAACCGCGGTTTCCACTGCTCCGACAGATTAATTCTGGGAAGTCGCTCTGTTCACTAAATGAGTAAGATATAACGCCACTGAAAAGGGTTGTGCGGGCATCACGGGTACACCAATCTTGGAATTAGCCCACTCTGACCAACGTTTCCAACCTTGGGAATACTTGCGCACAGTGGATTCTGCACTTGAACCAAATACTAACTGCAGCATATCAGGAATCTGTGTGTCAAATGATGGATCATTTAAGTGCTGTGCATCCTTCCAGATCCCGTGTTGTAAAACATCTGGAAATAAACGATTAAGTGTAATGAGCACTCGACTGAGCCTGAAATGGCAGGCAACAATCCCCGATCCCAAACCAGACCTTAAGCAATTTTTTTTAAACACAAAATATGATAAACTGATTTATCCAGGTAGTCCCAGCTAACCAATACTACGCTATAAAATTAAGACTGTCACTTGGTCAACACCAAGCACACTGGTCATAACTAGGATATAGTGCCATGCACCCTTGGCTGCAACTTAGCCATCCTAGGCTAATGCAGGGCAACTCTATTCTAATACTTGGCCACTCTGGCCACTTTTAAGCCACACTGGCCGTGAACTCAGCTACTCTTGGCTGTGACTAAGCCACCCTTGGCTAATACTGAGCCACACTAGGCTACTATATTACCACTCTGGCCACTCTTAAGCCACACTGGCCGTAAACTCAGCCATTCTTGGCTGTGACTAAGCCACCCTTGGCTAATACTGAGCCACACTAGGCTACTATATTACCACTCTGGCCACTCTTAAGCCACACTGGCTGTAAATTCAGCCACTCCAGGCTGTAACTAAGCCACCCTTGGCTATGTACTCCGCTATACTGCGTCGTTACGCTGTCATGGGCCACTGACAATTGTCTTTCTGGCAAACACTTATCACAATACTTCAAAACTGCGGGGTGTATACCCACAAAATTAGGCTGCAATTAAAGTATTAACAAACCTGCAATCGACACGTAAAGCCAGCATATCAAACGGAGGGCATGCTGGGAACAAAACGGGTTTCCTACGATAAATTTGTAGATGACCAGGACCTGGAACGAGTAAATCGTGCCTCCTTGTAAGCACTGTGAAACTTGTAACAAATGGAGCAAAAGTCCCACCAGATGAATGCAACAAGGGCCATAAATAAGCCGTAGGCCAACAAGGCACTATTAGAGTTTCACCGCCTTATACTGCTTCAAGCGACTAATAGTATCGGGAATAAGATGCACAGGCGGACATAACCAATTATTTTCCCCCGCCCAACTTAAATAAAGAGCGTCAACTGCTTCCGATCCCGGAGAGCTAAATTTGGAATTGAATCTCAAAGTATGGTTATTATAATGTGACGAGAACCTGTCAATGGTATGCGGACCCCATCTGGCATCAAGTAGAGCAAATATTTCATGATTGACAGACCAATCGTCCTTGTCAATGAATCTGCTTAACAAATCTGCCTTCTCGTTATCCTCCCTTGGAATCTACTGAGTAGCAATTTAAATATCGTTTCGAAGGCAAAAACTGAAAATGTCAATAGCAATTAATAGACTGCAAATGTGGTTTGGAACTGCCGACAGCTACTATTCTTTCTGCACATTGGCTGTCCGTAAAAATTTTTACAGATTTGTGCCTCAAGATACTTCTATAAGCTGTAAGAACGTAAAAAATAGCTTTTAGCTCCCTAAATGTAGAACTTTGACTACATTCGAGTGTATAAAACATACCTAATACCGGTGCAAGATCGTTGGCGATAGAAAAACCGCCAAACGCATAATCACTAGCGTCAGTGAAAACCGATACGGCTGTAGAAACATGTCTTTGAATAGGAAAACCATTGATAGCGTCAATATTTTGTATCCAAAATTGCATCCCCTCTAACAATGCACCGGAAATAACAATACTGGAGTCCCACGAATGCCTACTGTTGATAGCATAATACATTTGCCTAGTGAAAAGCCTAGCAATAGGACCGACGGCCAAATAGGCTGAATTTATAAAACCAGCAAACTAAGCAAGATCGCGAAAAATGCAGGTTCGAGTGAGAACTGCGTCACTTAAGAACTTTTTAAGTCTGTTAGTCTTAGAAGCCGAAACTTGAAAAACCATCTGAATGGTGTTGATAATCAGACCGAGCCATTCTCCAATACGACGAGGCGACCAATTGGACTTCTCTTTATTAACAACAAAACCGGAACTATCCAAGTCTATCCAAACTTGCCGCTAAAGCAGAAACTTTATCTGGGTGACCAGAAATTCCATCATCTAAATAAAGAAAACAGCTGAAATTCAAAGATCGCCAACGATGCAATAACGGACGGAGAAGCTTGGTGAAACAATAACAGGCAGTGCTAAGTCCAAAAGGTAAGACTGTAAAGGAAAAGTAACGTTGAGTACCGAGGTAAGGCCACGAAAAACCGAGGTATGTTTGATGAGGCTCGTAAATATCGACGTGATGATATCCGGACTTGAGATCCCACGTAACAAACCAAAAATCACGTTAAAATACTTTAGACAAGGATCTTAAATCTTCATAACGAAATTTAGGTTTCACCAAACAGGCGTTTACGTGCCTAAGATCAGTAACTAAGCAGAGTTTCTTGCCTGTTGCGACAGTGAGCGGATTAACGCACGTAGGAGGCTCTTTTAATTTTATTACGCATCCGTTCTCCAGTAGTTGAGAAATCGCCTCCTCCACAAATTTTGGATGAGTTTGCGCCGACTTGTTGTTTCTAAGATGAACAGGTTCAGGAACTTGTGAAAAAGGTAGCCGATATCCTTCAGAAATCATGTTTAATACAAAATCAGGACAATTTAAATATGATCGCAAAAAATCCGACACAAGAGGCACCCAGGTGACCGTATTCCCAGCACTATAAAGGTAAAACAAATTCCAAGCATGACATTAACATGCGCATATAAATTCGGGTAAAAATGTGTGTCCGCTACAAGGCTGAAGATAAATAACCACTCGACTAGAGCCCCTTTTAAACCCGAAACTAACAAAGAAAAACCTTGAACTTGCCCACCCAGGGGACAACCCGTGAACCGTTAACATACAAAAACCTGTTAAGAAAAACAACTCACAGAATACAATTATCAGCTAAACGCTGTACATACCGCAGATAATTTGCAATTCTTTGCTATACCGCACACAGTAAGCTACATTAACCCAAAACACCACAACAATATTTCACGGTTTAAACGCTGGATACAACCCGGTAGCGGACACGGTAATCGTCCGCTGAAGAGTTAAAAACAAAGTTAGTTTAAAGGTATCAAAACAGCAAAAAAAATAGTTTTAAACAATATAATTAACAGCGCATTTTTCTCCCCCATCGACCAGCAACACGCTAAGCTCAAACCACACCCGTAATAAAAATAAATTCAACTTATCTTGAAACAAGGGCCAATCGGTCGAGGACGATCTGAAGTGGCCGATGTAGACTTTGTGTTGAAGTTTCCAGCTCTCGAGAAACCACTGGCTCCGGGCGCCGAATCCCGATTTGAAGTGACATTACGGGAACTCTGAAAGCCTGAAGAATGCTTAACTCGCTTCTTCGCACGCCTCTCAGACCTATAAATTCGCTTCTCGTCTTCCGAATCGGAGGCTGATTCGTACTCCTTCACTGTCGCCCAACTGTAGTCGCTTTTGTCCGCTAGCTTATAAGTTTAACTCTTTTCTTGACAAGAACGATACCTTGCTGTATAAGCTGTTTGGCTCTTTCCATATCTGCAATGGCCAGGGCCGAATCGACTTGTTGCAATGTGGATAGGACTTGGGCCTCGTGCTGGAATTGCTTCTTATTTGCCGTCTTCTTAAAAGAAAAAGTATCGGCAAGATTACTGTCAACATTGCTTGTTCCATCTTGCGAGGTGCGAAGCTTGTTGTCGATGATAGCAGAGATATTTGCAGTCAAGTCAGCGATGGTTTCTCCTATCAATGAACAAATCTGAGTCTGCAACTCTGGTTGCAAAGAAGTCTGAGCTATGTGCTCCTCTTCTGATACTTGGTTCGGTATTTTAGACACTTGATAAAAATGTGTGTAGAGGAAGACCACCGAAACACTATCTTCCCTTACTACAGAAAGAGAAAGAATTAGAATCAACTTTGCGCTGAATTCTGCCCGTTGAAATTTCTTCCTCTCTCCGACCATCTGGATCGAGACTAGCACACTTTTATGGGTTGCCAAAAACCCACATGAAACAGTTGTCGATACGTCCCATCTTGTCTGTTACTAAAACGTACAACTACAACTTAGCAAAATAGTTGGATGAAAAGCTGGAGCCACTCGCCACCAATCAATACACTGTTACCGACACCTTCGAATTCGTGAATGAAACCGTGAACTCAAGATCAATAACGGAGATATTCTTGTTTCTTATGATGTCTCATCACTTTTTACCAATGTACCTCTGGAGGAAACTGTATTGTTACTTGCCGACAAGGCCTTTAACAACAACTGGTTCAATGAGACTCACCATTTAAACCTTACTAAGCAAGACCTCATTGATCTACTTAAAGAAGCTACAGGAAATCAACTTTCTCTCTTCAACGGCAGATTATATGAGCAGATTGATATTATCTACCTTTCTTAATTTTAAAACATCATTTGTTTTTCTTTCACTAGAAAACAAGTTGGGTTACGTCCACAACCTAAGCCCAGTCAAAAAGTCTGCCAAGAATAAACGTGAATGGTAAGATTTTGACTTACAAGTTTCGCCCAAAAAAACCCGAAGTAGTTGGATTCAACATACCAGACCTTCGCAACATCCAACACTTTCAAGACTCCAAATCACCAGTGCTGCTAAAGTACGTGATTGTCAAAGATGATGGGAGCGATTGGTTGTTTAACCAGCAGTCTAAATCTCAGCCTTGCCCTAACTCCGATGTGCCATTTCAGTACGACCTACAGTGTTCACCTACAAATCCCAAACAAGTTCCACTGTCGTGTACCAATTGATGTTACAGTGAAGCAAGTGACCACATTCAAAGCCAACCAAAGAGTTAATGTTTCTGGAACATTGTCCCTTGGGGAAAAAGAGCCAAAAGAGATGTTCATGAAAACAAGCAAAGAAATTTCTTGTGTTAAAGAAGACTGTGTTCTCAAAGATGAAACAGCGCAAATTATGATCAACATCTGGAACCCTCTAATCAGCCAGTTTCAGAATGGCCAGTCGTACCACTTTAAAAACCTGTCTGTGAAATCTTTCCAAGGTTCCACATTCTTGACAACGACTCCCTCAACTACCTTTACTGAGGTAGCACAAAGTGTGACAACTCTAGAAGGACCAAGGATGCTTGCGGACCCTGAACAAGAAATCAAGGCACAGAATTTTCGGTTTATAAGTAAACTTTATATATTCACTTCCTGTCAAGTCTGCAAGAAACGCTTAAGCGATACTTCATCCACCTCTACCAAATGCCAGATCTGTTGAACTCGGCAAAAAACAGCCGATTGTAAACGTGAAGCGTCAGCAAGACTGCATAGAACATGAAGTTGGTCAACTATGGCTGACTGCTTTTACAGACAGCATAGAAAAACTTCTAAAGCACACAGGAACAACACTGCAAGACAGCGTCGAAGACATCGAAGAAGCCATAATGGCTGTAGAGAACCTCGAAAATCACGTACAACTCCCAGAAGAACACAATCGTAGATATTGCATTTGTTCATGGCTCTGTTGAGGTTGAGAACAACAAAGATGACAGCAGAGGTGAAATCACAAAACCTGATGCTGCCCAAGGTGACTTCCCAGAAGCTAATATTGACCAAGGCGGTTTCGCAAAACCTGACACTAACGGAGATGCCATTGCAGAATTTTACATTGACCAAGGTAGCATTTCAGAAGCTGATACTGACAAAGGTGACAAGGATGAAGTTGAGGAAGGTGCAGAAATGACAGAATATTGCAGTCTGCAAGATAAAGTGCAGGAGACAAGTGTATGAAGCATCTGCTGCACCTTGAACATATGAACACAGTTTCACACAAAAGTGCAGGAAAGAAATATCGTTGCAAAGTTGTGTTCTTATCATTGCCCAAACGTTGGCAATGCCATTGTGCTTAATGGGCGATAAAGATGGACAGTGTTTTGTTAAGATGTGTTCTTATTGTTAGTCTAGAACCTGGCATTGCCACTGTTCTAATTCAAACTGCACATAGAGAATGTTTTATGAAGTTTTACCGTTCAAATTTTTGACCTAGAATTTGACATTAACACTGTGCTAATTGGCAAGTGCAGGTGGAGAATGTTTTCTAAAGTCTTGTTCTCTACAACTTCACAGTGATGTTGCGATTGTTCCAAATGTCAAGTGCAAATACAGATTATTAGCACTTGTTGTGTTCTCGCAGTTCCTCTAGAACTTGACATTGCAGTTTGGCGAAGTAACGCTCTTATTTATCTATAACTTTATACTGACATTGCCTTTGTTCTAAACGCACAATCATACAGTATGTTTAGTTAAGTTCTTATTGTTTTTGTACAACTTGACACTGACATTGCCATTGTGCCAAATCTACCGAGAAAATTTTTTGTTGTGTTCCAAACTAATAAAGAACAACAAAATCCAAAACCTTGTGCTCAGCTCCAAATTTAATTATTACATTGATTTATTGCCAACAACTGCCGATGTCACTGCTTTGCGCACGAAAAATTGTCTCTCAGAGCAAGTTTGTTTTTATAGCAAGACACCGCCACTTGCATATTAAAATATGAGACCAAGACCATAAGCTGTTGTGTCTTGATAAATTGGAAAACAAAATTAAAATTTCAGACTCCAAGACGCTTCACCACCTCTAATATTCCTCATGTTCTGTACCATTCTCGGATACCCAGGGGCAGTCGCCCAATGAACTGACCCCAGAACACTTAAAGTAAAAGGGATGTTAGAAAATGCTCTGCTACATTTAAAGACGGAAAAACAGGCAAAAAGGCCATAAACAAACCTTTATGCAAAATAAAAAAGAAATGAGCCGAATATGAACAAAAAAGAGCCCACAGTGCTCTTCCGCACACACCCTCCCATTACCAAAACGATCAAGTGGTCCGTCCGCAAATAAGCATTTTTATACCCCTTCACACTATTGACAGATCGGTAAATCATAAGGCAGGCGCATTAAAGTAGAATTTCCATTGGCAGAGGGGAGTTGTCACCGAAAATCACTGCGAAGACAGGGCAATAAACCCATTCCAAATTTTTGGGTTTTTTGTTTTGTTTCTGTTTTATTTTTTAAGAAAAACTGAAACCAGAGACAATAACTATGTGACAACCTCAATTTAATCGACAATTTTGAAACACGAAGTAACATGAATATTGAAATGACCAAAAGCTAATTGCTCGTTGGCACTGACTGAGGTTTTGTTTGGCAAACTATTACAGTGAAGCTGTGAAACTTGAGCAGATTTTATATCACTTCTCTTATTTTTAAAAAGCCAGCAATCATGATTGGTCTTGGTCAAAGCAGCTGGGACCAAATTTGATTTTATTTATCTTGAATGCATGTTGTTACACTTGTTTAATGGCAATCCATGGTTCTGTTGCATAACAATTATTTCTGTACTTGTTTGAGGACTGATAGTATGTCTGCCTCTGAGCTTGAGAAAAGGTAGGAATAATGATACAGTCACACAAATTTTGGACAAAATATTGCTCATTTTTTTAAACAATACTTATTTTCCATGTGACCAAATAATGTTTTTTCTGTCCAACAGTGTCTTCAAAATTCAAGATTTTAACAAAATGCCATCTCCATCCAAGGTGCACGAGAAGAGGTAGGTTATGTGATGCAGTCATTCCTCCCAAATATGAGATGGTTTTATTTCATATTATATTTCCGCAAGCAATTTAAGTTGTAGTCTTTAGATCATTTTCAGGAGTTTCATTAGAGTTCGGCTAGCGGCCATTTAAATTAATACTCGGAAACCTTTATGAGACTCAACTGATCAGTTTCTCAGCGGCTGCTTATACTGATTACTTTGTAGACACGTTATCCAAAGCCGCCTTAATTTTTCAATCTGACCAACTACTTCAAAAACTAGAATCAAAATCTGAGCAACAGCCGCCATCTTGGAATGATGCACGCGCGGCGACCCTGAGGACGAGTTTGATGTCTTTGGCCGCGCGAACTAGGAGGTCTGGGCTCTAGAAAACAAAGAGTGAGATATTTACATAGTTTGGCTTGGAGAAAGATTGCAGTTTTATTGTGAATACAGCAGATTTCTTATGCCCACTTCTTTAAATGCTTTATGTTTCGTACCTGAAGGTTTTATCTGCACGGACGTGTTGGATCGAATCCATTGTCGTCCACCGCCAAACGGTAAGGATTACTGCTTGCGTGAACAAGAATATGCAACTACTACGCTTTAAGTAATAATAATAACTGGAATTTATAAAGCTCAAGTTATATAAAAAAGTTCAGCTACGCTGTTTACAGTCTTTACAATATTTGAAAAGTGTTTGGAATAATATTTATGAGTTATTCTGGTTCTGCAGATTCCGCGGTCTGCAGTTCCACAGATTAGTCTTACCCCATACAGTTTTTTACAAATTATTCCCGCAGGGAAAAAATGGACTTCCTTGTCCTAAATGCATTCTGTTTAAGTTCATTCACTGAAAGCTTTTTGATAAGAGTTGTGCTTCTCCATTTGCGAACGAGTTTAAGAAAATATCCTCAGCCGTACGCGTGTTTATCAGTGTTAATTATTAGACTAGCCGTGCTAGCTGTCGATTTCAACGCCGTTCCGTAAGAATTTTAGAATTTGCAAGCTTGATTGATCGTTTTTGCCCAAGGATTGCTAATTTGTTGTTTCATGGCTGTTTTGACATTGAAATCAAAACTTTGACGATGAATGTGAAGGTTAAATAGGCCTTTTACATGTCTACACTTGGTTTAGTGATCACGGCAAAGTTACAACTACAGCGGCTCACAGATATCAGGTCGTGATCTACACATTTTATTTTACTCGTAGTTTCGTTTCCAATTGTTGCTTTTCATTATTGTCAGTAGTATCAAACCAAACGCAAAACAAACTTTTGCAGATGGATGCTGTAGTCGTATAGGTAATCAATTACAGCCGAATTCAAACGAAAGACAAAGCCTTTAATTTTGTCACATAGACACCAAAAAGACGGTAAAGACGCTTCGTTCTTTGTAACAAAAAGACGGTACTCTTTGTTTTCAAAAGACGCTAAACAAAAGAAAGACGCTAAACAAAAGAAAGACGCTAAAAAGATGGTGAAAAGACGGCAAAGCGTCTTTTTAGAAATACACCGAAATCGCATGCAGGGTCACATATAATTATGTGAACATTAAATTTTTATGCCAATTCACTCATAAGTGTTTTTTTTTATGTTCCTTTATGAATAAATCGTCATTAGAAAAGCTCAAAAGTGGTTTTCTCTCTCAGAATCCTAGTAAAACAGGCTTAAAATAGTTGAGAAAAAATCGCATAATTGGCATAACTTATCGCATAATAGTCCTTTCTTATCGCACAATTTCTGATTTTTTATCGCACTATATCAGAGGCCCGGTGTGTTGGTGACAATTTTCTATGGGAACTGGAACCTGTTTGTTAGCTTGACATGCTGATGAGACGCCCATATAAGTACTCACCGGACAATTCCAAGCAATCTTTGCAACATCAAATCTCCGAGTATGATTAAATATCTTGCTTACTCCACGAGCTCACCACTGGATACCTTTGATTGTCAGGGCTCAATCTCTCAAACTTTGGCCGCGATGTTATACAAACTTTTGCCGTGATGTTTGGTTGCCGTGTTTGCAAATTTTGCCATGACGTTCAACACAAACTAGGACATTTGTGCGAGTTTTCGACCAACCGTCCAGTTTCATTGTCTCCTATGACGTGCACGCAAGAAATATGCAAATGTACACTAGTAAATGGACAATTGGTAGTGAAACAGGAGTTGGGGGAGGCTGAGTCAGATCCTATTAGAACCATGAACTTGGAGAATGAGAGAGGGGTCCCCCCCCCCTTACCCTGGATTCGACACTGGATGGGAGATTAGCACGAGAGAGTCATGGAAGAGATTTGCTTCAGAAGCGGTATTTGTGTCGTCTCTATTATTCAATGTTTATTTATATCTGATATTTCAATGCAAATTACTTTGTAGCGTAGCCTTCTGGAGGATAAAAAGGCACATACGCCGAGAGGATCAAAGGTGTCAATACCAACTAAATTGGATAAAGAGAACAGTGATTGTCTCACTAGGCTTTCTCACAATATTGCATGTAAGGAAAGAAAGAAAACATTTGAAGCTGCTAAAAAGATCCACACATGCCCTGACTCATCTGCTGAGGATGCTGAAAGGTCTGCTGCAAACGGATTATGGAACACTTTAGTTACTAGCACTAAAGCAAAGCAATTAAAGGAAATTTGCTCAAGTTCACATAAAGTTAAAAAAACTAGTTGTTTCAGGTATTGTTAATAACTCTGTTGATGCATGCCTATGAAAAGATCAACCAAAATTTTGTTGGGTCCATTAACGTTATGTATAATGGGGGAATCCTAAGTAAGAGAAAGTATGGTGCATTAATTCGTTCTTCAGAAATGAAAGAATATGATTTAACGACTAAAAAAAGACGTTGCACAGAGTTCATGGAACGTAGTAAAATGCCTGCATTAGTACCTTACCGAGATTTAGCACAGTTCATAGCAGAACAAGATATTGGTCAGCTCCATAATTTACCTCAAGTAAGTGCCAATAATGATTTAGAAATTGAAAGTGAGGAAGTAGAACAAAATTTATTGCCTCCTATACCTGGCTTTTTTATCAGTTTACAGGAGCGTTTGTTGCAAATAGCAGACCTTTATTTATTCATTGCGAGCCATAAGTCAAACTTCCTTACTTGGTTAGGGAGGGAAGAGGGTCATTTCCTAGTAGCCCTTGGTGCTGACGGTGCACCGTTTGGAAAATCAAATGAGGCTTGTGCATGGCTTTTATCCTTCTTGAATGTTTTGGAAAGAGTGGCAAGTCCATATGACAACTTTTTTGGTTACTCCGTACGGAGTATCCACTATGTTATCCTGTTACTTGGTCCGTGAATGATTTTATGTAAGTCCGTAACAATGGTCCACGGTTCAATCGGTCAGCGGATTACCACGCATGCGCAAGAGTTGAAAGTTACGTAACTACATGCCTCGTGACTTGTGCTTGTTTCTGTGCTGTGTGCTGTGACGAACGTGTTCTGGTATGTAACTGTTGTATTTTTTTGAATATATTATTCTTTATGCATCACAGCTGTCACTCACTGGTATGTCGAAAGTATTTTTGACATGTTTGCCAATTTTCAACTGATTTTGTAAGTGGTTTTACGGCATTAAGCTACATTTGAAGGTCAATGACGCCGAAGGTGCGAATCGTGGAGCTTCCGAAGATAAAATACCCACTATGGAAGAAGCTATAGAAGCAAAACTGAATCAAATACCTACTCATTACACGATATTTGATCTTTTTCGTTACAGGTCGATTGATACGCCGTTTTATAAAGCCATTATTGAACAAATATCTTGTATTGAACAACTCCATTGTGGGTTGACTATTAAACTGGCTCTTACTAAGAGCATATATATGCCAAAATTTGGCAAAATTACACCCATGATGTATGGGATATGTCATGGCATTATTCCATTGTGGGAACATTTAAAGATGTGTTTTAATAGTCAGCCCATAATGTATGGGATGCTCGATAAAATTCCTTTGTTGTGGCGATGCCAAAATAAACAACCCATAATGTATGGGATACTGGATCAAATTACTATGCTACGAGAATACAAAAATAAACCTTTTGTAGAGCAAAAAAGAATGGCAGCTGTGATACTTAAAGATCAAAAGAATTTTAATGTTAATAATGACGCTCAGCAAAATAATGGCTTGTACTGACCTACACTAAGGAGTGTTTGTAAAAATGTTAAAGCGCATGCTAGGGACAGAGAGCCATCTAAAATTTCTATAAAAAGTATTTTGCGAATTTGCCGAATATTGAAAAAAAAGAAAATCCAGAGGAAAATTAAGAAGATTTAGAATGAAATCAACTCCATTATCATCAAAACTTTATGATTTAGTTATCAATTATAAGCTTTGGAAAATACACTCTTTGTGGAGAGAAACATCTTTTTTTGGTTATTTTTTTTTTGGCTGTTGTAGTTGTAATATTAAATCATTTCATAAATTCAGTAAAAAGTCTTTGCAGACAATCTTTGAAAAATGCAATAATTTTTTTCATAGCACAACAAATCTAGTTACAAGTTTATATGATGTAAATGGACGAAACATTGTACTTTCTGGAGATGTTCAACTGAATCCAGGTCCTAGAGTAACTTGTACTTCAACTGATTAACTTATACCTTTGAATAACCCTAATTTTCTGTTTAAGTACAGATTACTGCGATATAATTTAAAAACATTAGATGTTGGCGGTGGAGGTGATTGCTTTTTTAAGTCAATAGCACATCAATTATATGGCGATTCAAGACAACATTTAGATATAAGAGCAGCAAGTGTTGGATATTTAACAGACAATCCAGAACGATTCATTGAAAGTAACACAGAAGCATCATGGTTGAGATATATAACTAATATGTCCTTAGAAGGTACATGGGCTGATCATTTGGTAATACAAGCAGTAGCTGATGCTATGAAATTAAGGAATAATATCATAGAGTCAGATGAAAACTTTAGAGACACAACAACAGTTGAACCCGCAAATGCAACCGGAATCTTTATAGGTCATATAGGGGAGACGCATTATGTTTCTACAATTTCTGCATCATGCCAACAAAATGATTCTCAACAGAAATATGATTTTACATTAAGAAAAGATAATTTGTGTACTCACAAATCATTGCAAAATCCTTTGAAAAGAAATCATGAAAATAAAACACCAGAAAATGTTCAACCAAAGAAAATTGTTATTGAAAGTAGTATAAGTACTAACATATCTCGTAGTGTATCTTTAGAAAATTGTAATTCAGGTAAACTCTCCCAAAAAAGTACTAGAGCAGCTTATATGAGAGAATATAGAAAAAGAAAAGTTTGTGCACAAGACAAAGCGAAAGTAAGGGAGTCAAAGAGAAAATATAGAGCTGCAAAAACGCGTTTGAAAGAAAGGACTAAAATCAATCAATATATGAAACAATATAGGGGGAAAAAAGCATGTCCAGACCAATGATAAAAAAAGTTATTCAAGCAGCCCATTGGTTGGTAAACAATAGCAAACTTTATAAAGATGAAGGTGTAGTAATTGACCTTGATTGGATGAATAAGTACAATCAAGAGATTGAGGACAATAATGAAAGCAGCTTGCCAATACATAGTGTAGATAGTGAAAACAAGAACAATATTGATGATAATAAAAATATAAACGAAGATCAAATATGTGAGGATGAAGGAGAAACAACTGCAGGTGTATTGGATACCGTGCTGACACCAACAGACTTTGTAGAAGACAACGAACGACAAAATATTCTTAATATTGCACCGGCGGAGGGGATTACGCCACTTAGTGTTTTTGGAGATAAATTTTCTGAAGAACTAGCTTACCCTGGAATATTTTTAGGTCAAGCAAGACTGGATAATGAGCTGAGGCAAGTAAAAGTTAATTATAGTGATACCTGTAAGTCAGAATTGAGGCATTCAGATAGACGTACTGCTATGTGTGTCGAAAACATTTTCTTCAAAACAAAAAAGTTACAGATGAAAATCCTTTTAGGTAAATCTAACATTGCTTTAAGGAAATGTAAAGGTAATATACAAAATTTGAATGCAGGACAACTGAAGCAAGAAGGAGCTTTAGACAGATTAATTCGTCTTGATGAAGGTTACAAATTTCTAAATGCTCTAAGAGGTTCACCTTCATACTTTGAAAAAGCTAAAAAAGACTTGTTTGCAGTGATAAGACAACTAGGACCAGCTACATTGTTTTGTAGCTTTTCTTCAGCAGAAACACAATGGTTTCACTTACTTCGCATTCTAGGTCAACTTGTTGACAATAAGCTATATTCTGATGACCAATTGGAAAGTCTTGACTAGGAAAACAGGTGTCGCCTAATACAGAGTGATCCTGTTACATGTGCTAGTCATTTTGATTATCAAGTCAACCAATTTTTAACTAACTTTCTCTTACAGGGTTCGTATGGGTTTTGGAAAGTCTTGGAAAGTCTTGGAAATTGATAATACCTTTTTCCAGGACCTGGAAAATTTTGGAAAATTCCTTTTTCAACTGCTGGCAATGGAAAAGTTATGGATTTTTTCGGTTGCCCATCTCAAACTGCCCTGAAATGCCAAATTTTTTTTTTCACCTGCTGGCAAGCAGATTGACCTTTAGATTGCATGCCCAAAACATGGCAAGCTGAGCCTGCCAATAGGAGCACAGCGGTTACCATCAACGCCACCGAAAAGCCAACATGGCAGCGATGGGAGCTGAAATCAGGTAAAAAGGCTTTTTAATGCTCACTTAATAAGATAATTTTTTCATTATTTATCATTTTTTATAGTTTTTATGCATTATTGATTGATTATTTTCTTTCACTCAGTTTGAGGCCAAGGTCAAAGTGTTATCCTGTCACGATTCTATTTGTTTTCAAAAACGCACATGTTTAAAATGCTGAACATGCGAATTATTCTATTTCTTTAAATTTTATGGCGATGGAAACGGATTCGTTTAACAATTCTTCAAAATGTTTTTTTTTATTCTGAGCAAATCAAGTTACGATCACCACGGTTCATTATGATTGAACAAACATGACTTCACTAGTTTAGGCCAGACCAATTTAATTTTTCGAAGCACGGACCCGACCGAGAAATGAAAATAAAATAAAAAAGAACGGTGTTTTCAAGAAAAACGATAACATTGTCATTGCTATCAATTTAAACGTTCTAAGTTTTAATTTTAAAATTTTCCTAGCAAAGTCCAAAACCCGAGAGCTTCTTTAACATATTTCTAAATGCGGAGAAAACATAACTTAAGTTCCCTGGCAAACAGTTTCAAGGACAATTATTTCCGGCTACTGTTGTTACTTATTTATAAAAATTGTCACGTCTATTTGCAGTGCAAGCTGTTTTCATCATTTGATACAATAAAATCGACCAAGTTTTACCTTTACTTCTACGTTTTGTGCCCATTTTGCCATGCCAGGAAATGTATATTCAGTGATTTTTGGTTAACAAATGAAGACTATAAAAATTGGCTGGAAAAGATTGTCCGTGGAGGAAAAGTGGAGCGTCACAGAGCCAAGGGTAGACTATGTGTAAAAGAATTTGACATTGGAAATATGGGAGAAGCTGCTGTCATCAGCCACATGCAGAGAAAAAAAAACACCAAAATTTATCTGCCTCATCGTCAGCAAACCCCCAGATTGTTGACTTCCTCAGAACAAGAACAGATAGAGCAGCAGGCCAAAGCAATACTGAAGTGGCCAATACTACTTTTACTGCTACTAAGGCGTCCAGTGTTAACCATGCTCAGGTATCAGCTTAAGCTTTAACTTAATTCTAGAGATACAAACTTAGGCTTTTCTACTAAAAGTAATCTGATTCCTGTGCCCAAGATTTAACTGATTGCATTGTGTGTTCATATTATTTACTGTTTTTTTGTGTTATTTTGAGAGCAGTATCATATATTCCATAAACATACCTGGATCTTTAAATGTGCATTTATTTTTCATTGACTTATTTGTTAATTTCTTCAGGCTACACTCACCACCCATGTCACAAGAAATGATACTTGGACTGCTGGAATTCTATGGGCACTAAAGACAGTTGTAAGCAGGTATTTATACAAAAGTTGTGAAAAGCTGGGCGACCTTTTCCATAAAATGTTTCCAGACAGCTAAATTGCCGAGGCGTTTGCTTGTGGAGAAAAGAAGTGTGCTTACATCATTTGCTTTGGCTTGGCACCCTATCTCCGCAATGTTCTTCTTGACAAGATATCTGATGTAGACTTTGTGTTTTTTTTTATGAATCCCTAAACCACAAGACACAGAACAAGCAAATGGATATCTATGTTAGATACTTTGATGAAAACTTGAGCAAAGTAAATACAAAATACTTTGACTCAGCATTCATTGGTCATTCCACTGCAGATGATCTTATGAACCATTTCATGGAGCTAACAAGGAAGCTAAATCTTAGCCGCATGGTACAACTAAGCATTGATGGCCCCAACGTTAATTGGTCTTTTTTTGATAAGCTGTCTGTAGAACTAATGGGAGGTGACAATGATGCATCACTCATTAACATTGGAAGCTGTGGATTGCATATCATTCATGGTGCTTTTAAAGATGC
>JAOBAT010092082.1:0-40761 GCA_026413305.1 Hydrozoanthus tunicans | reverse complement strand
ATCTCTGTTAAGGGGGTCACTTGCACTCAAATTGGTCTACTCTCTGTTAAGGGGGTCACTTGCACTCAAATTGGTCTAATCTGTCTAGGGGGCTACTTGCACTCAAATTGGTCTAATCTCTGTTAAGGGGGCCACTTGCACTCAAAGCGGTCTAATCTCTGTTAAGGGGGTCACTTGTACTCAAATTGGTCTAATCTCTGTTAAGGGGGTCACTTGCACTCAAATTGGTGTAATAAATGGTAAGGGGGCCACTTGCAGTCAAATTGGTGTAATCTCTGTATAAGGGGGTCACTTAATTGCACTGCAACTGGTGTAATCTCTGTATTAGGGGCCACTTGTAATACAACTGGTATAATCTCTGTTAAGGGGGTCACTTGCACTCAACTGATTGGTGTAATCTCTGTAAGAAGGGGTCACTTGCACTGCAATTAGTAGTTCTGTATGTGGGAGTCACTTGGAGTGGAACTGGTGCAACATCTGTGTACGGGCGCCACTTACAGCGTGTAAAGTGGGGCCACTTGCAGTGGAAAGGGTGAAACCTCTGTATAACAGGCCACTTGCAGTACCAATGGTAGTCTTTACATGGGGACCAATTGCATTAAGTGGTAGAGTTGCTAGTGAGAGCTCATTTTTTTCAAACTACCCCTGCATCACGATATGGTAACGGAACCCTTGCTGCTTTTCCAAGCATACAAAAAGCAAACGAAGCGATTGTTTCCAGTTTTATTATCACAGCACCCATAAAATTATTCTCAAAATACTTTAATGAAGAATGTCTGGTATGAAAACTGGAACTGACAGACTATACAGCTGTCAATTCACCTGGATCAATTGTCAAAATTCCAATTCTGATACTCCTGTTACCAAATGTTTCTTGCCTTGTAAACTGCAAACAATTCATCAACACCGAAGTAAGTTATAACTGGGTCATACCTTAGATTGCCAAACTCGGTCATGACAACTTTTACATTGACAATATAAAAGCATTTGCAAGAAAATAAAACGAAAAAAAGTAAAAACGATTATTTCTTTCCATCACGGCGAAGTATCATTGAATCTTTCTTGTAAAATAAAACCCCACAACTACAATAAATTGAAAAAATTAGGCAGCAAGTTCAAATTGTTTCAGTTAAATAGCTAATGAATGACCGTGATACAAGGGAATGAACTTGGATTGTTAGAGTAACGAGCTCTTTTCACATATGTGGAACCTCACGAGTACAAGACACTCTAAAACATAACGCATCCTGACCTTACCCTTGTGAACACAGGCTCAATCTACACTAACTCTTTCGCGCATTCAAGAACATTGTTTCATTACGATCTTTCCTTCATACTCTACCTTGAGACAAAACTGTTTCAAAGAACCATTTTAATCGTTTCAAAAGCAAACAATGTGCAGAGGGAAATCCTGTAGCCCCATTTACACTACACGGAACTTTTGGGACGGTGTCGATAAAAAGGTACGCGTCCCCCAAAAATTGGTTAGGCACGAATAGATTTTGTCGAGTAAATGACTTTGCCCCGTCCGTACCGGACTAGATTTTCAACTGTGCACGGACCGTGTCGTGAGGTCGTCCGAGCACGGACAAACAAACAATAGCACGGACGAAGACGAAGAACGAGATGACAAAAAACCAGGGGTAATGAAATATTTGACGAACCAACAGCTCAGGGAGATCAAACACACAGAGAGAAACTGTTTCAGAGGAAATACAAACCTAGTCACTAGTGTAAAACACGCCGAGATACAAAGCCAATGAAGAGAACTACATTGATAGTTATTTTCTCCGAGCTGCATTCTTTATCCGTACCGTATCAAAAGCTACGTGTAGTGTAAATGGAGCTTATGTCAAAATCACAAGAAAGGTCGCAACGGTGAGCTCTAAAGACAAACTGTAGCTTAGTTTGTTAGAATTTCTATTTCTCAGTCATCCATATGAATTATACAGGTTAGAACACCAAGTTCCTTTGGTAGGAAAGGTCTACACAAAAAATGCTGGGTAGTCCATTGTGATTCAAGCTCTGTCAAATTTTTACTCTGGTGCTCAACCAAAATGGAAAGCGTGCCAAACTTTCAATAACTTATACAAGGGTACATGCACGCATGTGCACTAAAATATAATTCATTTGCCCCTCTGTGTATAAAATGTTGTCCTGTGAAGAGAATCATTGTCTAACTGAAGGCTATTAAGAGCTCGTAGTATATACCAAGTTCTTTCCAATATGAATCAGTTTTCTAGCGGCTTGTCTGACTCGACCTCAACTGCTTGTTCTTCTTCGCTGGGGCCTTCCTCGTCGTCATCAAGTAGCGCTGAAAATTTGCTCTCCTTGTGGAACACCTTTGAAGAAAAAACTGCGTTGTAGTCATACTTGCTTAGCTACTGTTCAAAACAAAAACTGCCAGATAGAACAAGAAAGAAATACTTTTGAGCAATCCTTCTTTATTAAGTGGACTTAGACTGACCTACAAAATATGGTGCATTGATAAAGTGCCCTTTCCAGATGAACACTCAAAGGCGCTTTACAATTATCAATTTACCCCTGCAGCCTTGGAGAATACATAGGCGCCTCAGGCAGCAGCTTCAAAGCGGCCTATGTATGCTGGTACTCATTTTACTGACCCCGAAAGAATGAAAAGTCGAGTGGCCTTTAACAGGAAAGAAGCGCCAACCCCTCCGCTGTGAAGCACTGCATTTTGCTATGTTTTCCATGGCTAAAAAAATAAAACCAAAATCTTACAGCTTGAAACATTTAATTCTTGGGTGTAACCACCTGTTGTGTTACTCCAGTTGCCAAACGAACCTGACAACAGGATTTTAACTTCAGTCTGCCGATTCTACATTACTAAACGACATGAAATTTCACTCAGAAATTTTTCATTCATTTCCAGGTTTCTGTCGATTCACAAATATCTTTATTGTTATAAACTTAATCATCGAATTATTCAGTTGAAACTGGTTGGAATCAAAATATTTTAAGTCTTTCTTAATGGAAACGACATTTTTTAAATAAAATCCACATAACTCACTGCTGCTACATCACAGGTTACCAGTCCCTGGCCGCTCGGTCAAAACTTACTTTCCTTCTATTTTTGATTAAAAGGCAAATCAAGACGTGAAAATTTTTTTCAGTTACTTGAATTCTGAGTTGACAGATGAAAACAATTTTAATCTAAAAAAGGCTTTATAGGGACTTAAACTTTAATACTTCAAAAATACTTGTTCAAATCTAAAAACTTACAGGCTGTGCGGCTTCTTCAAACACCTTTGGCTCGCGAGGTTTTCTCTCTCTTTTCTTGTTCTTTTCCTGCTCTTTCCTATCTTGTGCTTTTTCTCTCCCTGGACCACTAGAAGGCGGAGGGCGCTCTCCCCGACCACGCCCTCTACCCCTAGGTGCACTTTCACGTCCATCTCTCTTTGGTACTGCAGCTTTTCCAAATCCACTTCTCACAGGCGATGGTGGGGGGCCAGAGTCCCTTTTTTCTTTTTCCATAGCACCAGAACTTATAACTTCAGTGTTCTTATCCTCAACTTCTTCGCCATCCTGTTTTGCTGCAGCAGCTTTCTGTGCTTCCATTCTCTTTGTCCAGATGTTCTCTGAAGGAGGAGGGGCCTCTTTGAGTGGTTCCTTTTGGTTTACTTTTGGAGCAGTTGGAGAGATTGGTTCTTTGAATGTTTCTTTACCTTTGTCAGCATACTTCTCCTCTCCTGTAGATTTTGTACTACCTGATCTTTCCCGACGACCATAGCCTCCACTGCTCCCTGAGCTCTCGAGACGCTCCCTTGTTGAGCCTCGTTCACCATCATTTGATCTGTTACTGTCACGCCGACTGCGGCTCCCTCGTGACTCCCTTGCCCTCTCCCTTTCATCTCGCTCCTGCTGCAGTTTCCTCTCAGCTTCAGCTTTTTCACGTGCGATTCGCTCTTCCACTTCTTTCTCCTTTGCCGCTGTATCAACTGGCTTGGCACTGCCAAATATAGCTGAGTTGGAAACTTGACTTTTGTCTTCATCTGCTGCTGCTTTACTACGAGGTTTCAACTGCAGTCTAGGCCTCTCTTTAACTGAAATAGAACAGAAATTACTTTCAACTACATTCTCAAACATGTGTGCACTGCAACATATGGAGAAAGGAGGTGCAATATCTATACAGTAATTTGAAAAATGAATAAAAATTCTTCCAGTTAACATACGACTGAACACATTTTGAAGAAACTCATTAAAATAACAATATTTACTAATACATTTAAAAAGGACATGAAATAAAAAATTTGCAACTTGTGGGAAACCTCTCCTTTGATATGTAATCTTGCGTTATCTGGATCACCATAATGCTTTCACAAAGTTTTGATCATGGAAGGCAATTCATTGAAAACAGTACTCTTTTTATAAAATAAAATCAGATTCATAGACAGAGAATCTTGTCTGGGCTTTTAAATGATACAATTTAAGGGATCGAAGATAACAGGACCATAGCATGGGTCTAACTAATCATTAAGTCTAAGATGGGGTTATGAAGGCTATATTCTCAAACTTTGGTTAAGATGGGCTTTCTTAATAATGGTTGGTAACAAAAACCTTCCAAACTTTAACAATTTTTTAGATGTCCAGCATCCAAAGAGTATAACCGTACAGTTTTGAACCAAAATAATGTAATATTTACAGCTATTTGAGCTTTGGCTGTGTAGTTTGTAAACATATGTCAAGCCTGGGTGGTCTAGATTACCTTCCATACCTTAAGCATACCATGGATAAGCAGAAAGATATGAACAAAAATGAAGTTGACAAAGATTTTATATATATATATATATATATATATAAAAATGGTCTATGCTCCACATAAGGGTTAGACCAAATGGTAAAAGTTGGAAGGGTACTGCACTGCATACAGAATGTTTAGTTTAATGCCTTTGTTTGAAACAAGGGAATTCATACTAAAGTAAATAACTTGAACCCTTACCAGGTTCTCTTTCCGGTTTTTCGAAATCTCTCGCAGGACCATTTCTAGAATCACTATAAGATGGCCGTGGAGGGTCCTCCCTGTTGCCCTCTCTCCACGACTCAGCACTATCAAAACCTCCTCGGTCCCTGTCACCATAACCACCTCTGTCACGGTCTCTCCCACCCCGTGGACCATAGTCTCCATGTCTGTCTCTTTCTCCATATCGACCACCATAACCACGATCTCTATCATAGGAGTCTCTGTCACCATAGCGATCATTACCCCTTCTTCCATCACCATAGCGATCTCGAGGTCCTCTATCATCATATCTTTGGGAAACAAATGAAAGTACCAGTCAAAATCTGGACCAAAACAAACCAACTTTACAGCAAAAACTAGTACCAGGACCATGGAGTGTCCAGAGTGTTTTAAAGAAAGCAGGTGTTTTGAATTGTGACAGCAAATTAATTTTTAAACAACACAAAAATAATGGTTTTAACTTCTTGTAATGGGCAAATAGTGTGAAAATATGTAAAATAGGTTTATGCAAAAATCTGTGAATTCCATAATTAGGTACGAGTTTTGGTTACCATGCTACTTTACCATGTATAATGCACACTTTTTGGTGTCAAATGTAAATGCACAACATACACAGAACTCATCCATGAATAACATTGAGGTAATTTGCATAAAATGTGTTTGCCAAAATTGGTTCTTTCAATTAATTTGAATACTTGTAAAGATAATTTTGGAAAAAAAGATGTTTTTTAGTGATTCCCAGTTTGATCTAAGTGACTGCACAACTGTTGGATTTTCTTTTGATCAGTGTAGTGGTAGCTTCTAAAACCTGTACAATGGAGCATTGACAGAGGAAGGGGATAAAGGGTGCAGCACTGGCTTCCACTGATAACAGCACTCTCAGAGAACTGAAGGAACTACCTATGCTAAGTAATGGTACCTTTAACTTGTTTTTATCTTAAAAGATACAGTAATAAACTTCTCAACAACTGAAGAGCACAAACCTGTCTCTGCCTCCCCAGCCACTTCCAAACCCCCTTCCACCACACTCATCTCCATACCACTGGTCTCGCCCTCCATATCGATTATATCCTTGATCTCGGTCGTATCCTCTATCACGATCATATCCTCTATCACGATCATATCCTCTATCACGATCGAACCCTCTATCATGATCATATCCTCTATCACGATCAAACCCTCTATCACGATCATATCCTCGATCTCGGTCAAATCCTCTGTCTCTATCATACCCCCTGTCTCGATCATGTCCTCTGTCTCTATCATAACCCCATTCTCTGTCCCCACTGTCCCTATCAAAACCCCCATTCTGATCCCCATATCGACCAAGGGGTCCAGATCTTGATGGTGGCATTGATGACTCAGGCCCAGTACGCCAGTCACCATCTGTTCGATCTGGTCCTTGATCTCTACCATCTCTCATCATTCTGTCTCCTCCACCTTCTCTATCTGTACAGAAAAAGGAAACACATGGTTACTACAAAATTATAATAAGTATTGTTGTAAAGCAGGGGTTTTAATAAGTTTTGAAGTAGGCCACAGCCAATATTAGGTGGCTGTACCCCTAGGGGAGAGGAGGGGGGGGGGGGAGAAGCAGCAATAAACTTGAGCACATCAAAAAATTAATGTTTATTGTCATAGAAAATAGGTGGCAGTGATTTGAGAAGTAGGTGGCAAAATTCGCCGGTTGCCCACTTTTATTGATATCCCTAGTAAAGGGTGGATATTATCATCTATAGACAAGGAACCTTAAGCAGCAAGATCATCAACCTTTTCACTCCCAGTCTGAGTTACGAACACGTAAATTCTCATTACTTAACATTTTACAAAACAAGACATTTGGTAGCGAGAAAATGAGAAGTGATCAAACAAAGTGAGCTATTGAAGATGAAAAGCAAAATTCTCTCAAACTTGTTCAACGAAAAGTATGGGCATTAGTTGGGAGAATTTACAGTACAACCAGGGCTGAAAGGGTTAAAGATGAATACAAATCGTTTGCAAAAAGAGTTGTCTGAATTTTTTAACTTCTCAAAGGAAGAACAATTTAGAGATTATCTAAAATAAGAGAAGAAATGAGTACCGTAATTTCCGGACGATTACCCGTGGGTAATGTGTTGATTTTGCAGTAATAGTTTGTTGCTGCGGGTAATATGAAAGTGTGGGTAATGCAATGATTTTTAAATCTCTGGGTAAGTATATTTTGTTAAATCAGTAATTACAGTAATTAAATAAGAAAGAGTAAAACATAATTACAAAGAGAAGATAAATAAACACTTCTACAAAAATCTGTGTATTGCCGTCATTTGTTTAAACGAGAAAAATGAGAAACGCAAGCTGTCTGTAATTGTATCAAACTTGTTTAATTTGTCTGACTAAAGTACAGCTTGTTAAAGCTTTTTCACAACATTTGAAAATATCAAATCATACCACATAAAGAAATCACTTTCATAGTATGTTTATGCTTCAATTACTTTTCAATGTTTTCATTTTAAAAGCTTGTGTTTTGCACCTGACACCGCCTTGAAACATGACACCATAATGTTCGCTTCACAGCGCTGTGCAATGAGAAAGGCAACTGTCATGTAAACAACTTGTACTCGCCCAAGCTTTCCCTCAACCTATACTATCAAAGATGGCGCCTCAATCAGTTCTACATCAAATAATGAAACCTCAGAGATCACTACATTGGATATTGAACTTATCAAATTGAAAACAAAAAATTGTGAATAAGGAGAATAACTAATGAATTAAATATGGAGCCAAGTAACGAATTAGATAAGGAGCAACATTAACAGAAACAAAAGTTTATCGAATTTCATATAAAACTATGCTGTATGCATATTAAAGTAGCTTCGAATTTGCGAGTTCTCTAACTTTTTATCACATAATTTATTCTTTTGTTTTAAGTGCGGGTAATCTGCCAGTGCAGGTAATCTGTTGATTTATTTTTCCCATGATTGAAAAATTTGTATGGTGCGGGTAATCTGACGTGCAGATAATTGTCCGGAAATTACGGTAACATTGTAACAACTGACCAATAACTGACTTGGATTAACAAACTTTATCAGTTACAAAGCCTGTTTAACCTTGACTATGATTTTACCAAGATAAGTTCTTGACAACAGTGGTTGCTGTTTATCAAGCTGTCTCTGCAACTTCAGAGACAACTTTTTAAATTTTCGACTTTGTTTGTTCTGAATAGGCCTTATGCACGTTGGTGACAATCTAGTCAATTTCACCCCCAAGCCTCATATTCAAGTAATAGACGTGAACATTTTGAAGGATGGGATTCTTTTCATTGATGGGCGCTTTCGGATTTGATTTATAAAATATTCACACTTTCGTGATTTGAAAGCGAGGCTTGGTGGTGTTTGACATAAGCATGCATAAGGCGTATTTGAAACTTATTTCTTTATTTAGTTGAGCCTTTATGTGTTGTGATGCTGCAAATTAAAGGTATGCAGGGAGATTCTGGTCAAGATAGTAAGATGTCTTTAATTTGAACACCATTGGGCATTCCAAAATACCTGTCTGCTGGTGGCCAGCAATGTCCACTCGTATCCTTCTGTTCTTCAGTTGCTGTAAATTACAAGTTAGAGAACAACAATTCAGATAGCAATGGTGAAGTATAAAACAAAAACAAAAGGACTGCAACAGTATCAATGTAGCTTTAAAACTAGCAAGTAAAACCCACCAAAAATATGGAATCTGAGGTGGGAATTAAAAAGAAAAAAAAAGTTAGAAAGTGAATCCAACCAAGAAGTTTAGTGCATTATTTTACAGTGTCAAGCATACATTTGAATGTTTTTTGCAATCCTCGAGAGCTGTGTATTTGTAAAAGAAAAACATTTCAATACAAAACACTTCTTAAGGGTGAAAAAATAGGAAAAAAATGAATAGATCTATTCAATAACAATCGATAATAACTATTATAAACATGCTGATAGTCTCTACAGTATTTGCCATTCTGTCGTTACAAATTAGCTCATTTTATTTTTTTCAAGTTTTTGAACTCCAGAGTTCTGGAGGTTATAAAACAGGAAAACAAATTGGTCTGGCCCAAGCCAATAAAGACAACAAGAAACCTTTTCCACTTGTAAATTCAACTAAACTGTAAGTTATTACTACTGTTGCTACAGTGCTACAAGTTTGTCTTTTCTTCAACTCTATGTTATTTTCTTTGACAAAGCCTGCAGAAATGTAAACCAAACTAAATGGTTAATGACCTGTCCCAATTGAATAATAATTCCTTACAGCATTGACAAGTTTGCATGTTTTGGCAAGATTACACTGACATGGACCCAGAGGGGGTACTCCCTATTTGGGGTGTTAGGTATACATGACTATCGCAACTATTTTGGGTTAAAATAGTTGGTCAGGTGTTTTTAGGGGTTGTTAAAGGAAAACTGTTGTAGCCTGGTATTTTAAGGGTTGAAAACACAAGCTATTAGACTGCTTGCAGTGCCGTGTTTTGGTAAACCTGTGTACTGGTAAGAAGTTCGAAAAAATCCTTTGGCGAATGTCCTATTACATGCACATCTTTATTCACTGCATATCATGTTCAGCACAACATGAAGGGACTTAGCGCCATCTTGCTGGCTATTTAGGGAAAAATGTCAATTTCGAATTGGTATTTCTTAGGGTAATTTTCAAATGAGGGGTATTTTTCATAGTGGAAAACTTTTTCGCCTTGGTATTTCTTAGGGTATTTCGGGTACTACTCCAACGGTCTTCCCTACCCTTCCATAACGGGAGTATCCCCTGGGGAGTCATGAACCACAAACAGAACCAGGAGCTACTGACCTCATTGTTTAGTGACAAAGCATTCATGAGAGACTCTAAGTCTTCAAACTCTGCATAACCAAACCCTTTTGGTCTTCCGCCACCCTGATCATGGGGAAGTCGTACTTCTGTAACCTAGGGAGCAATTTAAACTTTCGAGCCAACAATTGCAGACTTTTTAACAGTTTGTAACTTCTAAGCATCAACAGAATATTTTCTAAATGAGTATTATCGTAATAAATTCTTACATAAAATATAATCACCTACGATAGGTTTTAAGGTTTATTATCAAACAATTTATGTTTAACAGCTTACTACTTAAAAAATAAATAAACTTTCTTCTGTCTTCCTTAGAAAAAAGGCATGAACTTGTTGATGTGTCACAATCTTTTCTGTACGCATATTGTATTCTACTGGAAAAATCTAAAAAAATTAATAACCAAACATGATTCATTAGAGTCTAAGTTGTATTTCAGTGACAGTGTAGAGCATCTGCCTTTTAACTGAGAATTATGTGTTTGATTCAAATCAGTGACTCACATTTTTCCTGGAAACTTCAACTTGAAGGGCATACACTAACTAAAATAATTAATGTTTACTCTTTAATACGAACAGCATAAACTTTTGTTAGTTTTCTTCATTTTTTGCTTACTTTAATTCCATGGAAAAACTGCAGAATGTCTTCTTTATCCACATCATAAGGTAAATTTCCAAGAAAAGCTGTATATGGAGGTTCTTTGGGAAGTTTGTTCATGTCAACATCTGGACCTCGGGCAGCCCTAGGGGCAGTGGGTAGGGCAGCTCTGTCCATAGCAGCTCGCATCCTCGTCTCTGCTGTACTTGAATAGTTAGGCCACGCTGTATCAACTAAGATATCAGAACAGAAAGGGCACATTATTAAAGTGCAAATGAAGTGAAAATTTTTATTACTTCAGTGGATAGACCTTGCTAAATGAGGAATAATGGTGAAAAAAATTTTGCCAAAATCATTGCTGGTTCTTGAGATATCAACATTTTAAAATTGCATCTGATGACGTCGCGAGTGGTTCCGACAAATTTGCATTTTTCTCAAATCTGCTGTCAATCTGTGAAATTTGGGTGGGTTTGAGCAAGACTTGGAATGATGATCCAGCTACCTCGGATACATCAGTAATACAACTTTAGCTAAACAACATCCAGGTGTTACGGGTTGGCAGCAGATTTTGAAAAAATACAAATTTGTCAGAACCACTCAAGATGTCATCAGATGAAAATCTTAAACGTTCATATCTCAAGAACCAGGTCAGATTTTAGGAAAAATTTTTCACTGCTGTTCCTCATTTAACAAGCATGAAACAACCTTTTTTCTTGGAGATGGATGCTGCTTTTGTCAAAAATAAGGAGGACAAGATAAGGTTAACACCCAGCATTGTGTCCCAGAAGAAAAATTTTGAGTCTGAAAAGCTGCAGTGGAGATGCTTGACTTCTGAAAACCAGAAATTGATAATAATACAGTCCCAGATGAGGTTCATATTGCGTGGAAATTAAAGCCAGGATAAACAATTACATTTTAATACTTCAGAGTACCCAACCAAGAAAAGAAATCATTAAAAACCAAACAGTTATTTTCATTATTAAAGATAACTAACACTTTAGACAGTCCACCTTTTGAAATAAATAACCCTGGGCTTTAGACTCACAAGATTCGGCCTTAATAACCAATTCCTAGGTCTTGTTTCCTTCGTTTCCTTTTGTTCCCATACCATATATAATGTTATGAGAAAGACAACTACAACAAAGACACAACACCTCAGGCACAAATTCTACAGTGCCAATAATTCTTCGAGGGGGAGCACTTAATTAATTTTTGTCTTTTTAGGGGGTACTTATTTGAGAGGGGCTCCCTTATTTTAAAAGTAAGGGTGCTAATTTAAATAAATTGGTATCTTTCCCCTCTTGATTGGTGGGAAGTGTATTGCAAATACCTTGGCAGATCAGGTCCTTATACCTATCTATCGTGATTCCATTTTCCTTTAGAGGAAAACTTTAATCCTTATCCTGCTAAATTTTTGAAAAACAAAATCATAAAATCTCAACAACATTATAAAATTCAGAGTTTGTTGAAGCAATGGCCATTTTCAGAATCTACTTGTTAAGACAAACAAAATGAATGGTCACTTTGTACATTTTTGAGCAGTGGTTTTAAAGTTCAATTTTTTTTAGTTTATGTGAAATTGTTTATAGCAGGGTAAAGGCTAATATTCTATAACTAAAAAAATAATGCTCCCCCCTCCTGGGTCACATGACCACCTTAAAATAAGAGGCAACCCATTCCTCAATTCAAATACTCAAAAAAAAAAATAAGGAGAAACATCCAACCCCTTTACAGAAAAAACCAGGACAAAAAACATTTTTTACTTCGGACTGTATTTTATTTTGTTATTTCAACATTGTTCTGAACATATGTTCAAGATCAATTCAGTTAAGTATTTGCTTGTTATACACTTTATCCCAATGATAATTCTGCAATTACGTATATCAATTAAACAAGTCAAGTTCGTTGGGCTGATAAAAAGGGTTTACTACAAATACCCCAAGTTTACAAGTGGCATTAAGAAAAAACCTGTGTGCATAGAAACGACTTTTTAGTTCGGAGAAAGGTCGGCACTTTATGCCATGTAAAGAAAGCTCAAACCTGACTCCAACTACGCATACAACAAAAGGTCGGTCGAATAAAACAATAAATTACGCATGAAAAATTCATTAACTACAACACAAAATCAAAATTACTAACAATTATAACTGCTTTCAATCATGGCTGTTGGCAAGCGGGACCGAATCAAAGCCTGTTCCCCTGCGACACACGAATTCTGCAAGTTTACTTGTATCGCCTTTTGTGGCGTGATCATTCGAGTTCATAATCTTCGTGAGTTGTAGTAGCCTTTGTTTTATTAATCAGTCAAAAATTCAATCAAAGTGTCGGATTTCTAAAATAGTTCCAGTTCAGCCATACATAGCATTGTTTTGACCATTTCCCAGCCATTAACATGTGTTTCAAAACATAAAACAACTTTAACAAGACGCAGTATCGGATTGTGTCAACAAAGCAACTTAACATACTTACTATAATCATTTAATGTATAAAGCCGTCAATGAAGAGAAAATGCATCACCTATCCGGCAAGTACACGTACACATACTACGAAACGCGAGGCACGTGAACTCTATAAAAGCCTGTCTTCAAACAAAGCTTGCTACAAGAAAGGAAATTTACTCTACCTTGAGTATTAAGATCTTCACTTTCATCGGCCCAGCTTGTGGATCTATTAGAGTACATTGCAGCCGCATGAGTAACTGCTGAATTTCTTTGATCATCTTTGCCATTCGCCAAGAACTCGTTTAGATTTACAGTCTTACCCTTTTTCTTTTTTCCTTTCTTTCCACCTACAAATACGAATGATAACAAACAAAAATGATAAATACTGATAATAATTTTGAGAAACGATAATAAAATCAGTAAACGGAAGCCTTGCTACGGAGTCTCAAACGTTTAAAACTAAAGTGGGCAAGCAGATCACCTGTCTCCGCCATGTTTGAAATAACGTGACACGGGAACTCAGCTTTGTCGCGCCAACCCACAAGGCCTAGCAGGTTTGGGCTTTGTCCCAGTGCTCCCTTCGTGGAGGAAGCACTCGGCCAACAACATGTACTGTGCTGCGGTTACCGCTTTCGTTCTATAATGTCTGTAATACTGGGCCAAAAACACTTTTTGGAAATCTCGCAAAATATATACGGTTTTTTACTCATTGTTTATCAATTTTGTAGTGTCGTAGTTACGTTTATTCTTTTTTGGTCTTGTGTTCGCCTCTTCACATAAGTGCGCAAACCGCAACACGGTCGGCTATCGCCAATGGCATTGAGTCAATGAGGTATTCATTTGTTCATCCAACCCACCTAAATTGCCCCCCCCAGTATACGAACCACTACAAGTTGACTAACCAACACCAACCAAGTCAATCAGTGGCAATTTCTTGTAATCTTGAAAAGAAGTACGACGTTTCTTAAAAAGTTTGCGACCGAGTAGGACAACAAGTTGCCGGTAAATTCCTAAAAAGTTGCTGATAAGGGAAAAGGTCAAAACGATGGTACTTCCTAGGAACCCAGTTTAGGGGATGGGGTAATATGTGCCGCCACCTACCACCTTTTATTCAAAAATGCTGAATTTCAAGAGCAAATATCAATAAAATAGATATTTATAAAGTGCTTGCACCAACGCCTTCTTTGTGGAGAGAGGAGTCCATCATACAACAAAAACCAATGCCCCTAAATCAAGTTTTGAGAAATTAAGCTCTAAAAAAGTGGGGGCGGGAGGGGGTAGGGTTTGTGTGCCGCAACCCACCACCTCCCCCGACAAAATTGGATTCCATAAAAATACCATTGCTTCGAGTTCTTCCCTAAAGTTGCTAAAACAAATTTGCTGTCTTCGACTGTTTGGATTCATAGCTCAAACCTCACTCAGTTTCTCATCAAAACCTTTAATTAATTCCAATAGTCTTTGTCAGACCGGGTACCCTCACGATAATACTACAGTTTTTGCGTACTTCACTGGGTCAAAATTGCCTGGTCTCGTTTCGTTGTCATTAACTTAGCTTCGGGTCATTTTGTACACGCATAGAGCGGTTGAATTCGTCTATATTTTTTTCTCTAGGTATTTGGGCTTTTTGGGGAGTAGAGCTAGAAAGATCTGACCCTCTTCTAAAATTCATTTGAATTGGACTGGCAATACGTACTCCGTACTGTACGTGTGTACACACATACAAAAAATGTGACACACATACAAAAAATGAAAATGAAATAGTGGCCTACCTGCTCAAGTAAAAAAAAAAAAATCCGGCTCTCTAAAGGAAGCCCAAAATTAAAATTGACTGGTGCATCTAATTGATTTTCTGCTCAAATTCTTTGCTTTTCAATGAAAAGGACAATTAAAGACTGGTAGAAATAACTGCTTGAGTGCAAATCATGAAAATTTTAGAAATCGATCATTTTTCTCACACCTAAGCTGCCAAACATTAGGGCTGGGTAACTTAGGTGCCAAACATCAGAGCTAACATATAAGCTTAATCGATATAACACATGGTCCGGACACTCCCATGGGTGCAAAGGCGCTACATCTGGTGTATTCGGTTAACCTGCCACGCTTCACATTAATGGACAAGACTTCGCAAGTTCTTCTCTAAGGATGGCCACCAAACGTAGCTCATCGCAAGTGCCTTCATTCGACGAATTCCTGGGTGAGCCTGGTGCAGTTCTGCGAGAACAAGATTTCGTCCCTTGGGTGGCATGACAACTCTTGCACCTCATAACACGCATCCATCATATACACTGAGTTCTTCTCTCTTTAACTTATATGGTATCAACTCTGGGTCATCAATACCTTGTGGCCAGCAACGCAATAAATACTCCTGAACATTCGCAAGGACTGGGTCGCGCTGGATCCAGCTGCTTATCTGGGCTGCAGTGAATGGAAAACTTTCCATTTTGCTCATGAGGAACACATTCTTTTCTGCTGGTTCAATCTTGGTTGCCACTGGCAACGGAAGTTGGCTCCGCACGTCAGCGTTGCCATGGCTGGGAGCTGGTTTGTACACAATGCCGCACTCATAGCCACGTAAGGTCAGTGCTCATCTGTGAACTCTCGGCGATGCGGTTATTGGTGTTTGCTTCTTCTCACTAAACAATGAAACTAGAGGTTTGTGATTAGTTATAGTCTTCCGTACAAATACTTATGAAATTTTTGAGGCCAAACATCACGCTCGCCCCTTCTTTGTCTAACTGTGAGTAGTTTGAGCGTTCTGGATGCAAAGGCAATGGGCTTGTCGGTGTTGTCTGTCAAGCGAAGGGAGAGGACAGCTCCAACACTGTATGGAAATACATCACACTGTAGAACGGCTCTTCTGGATTGTAATACACCAGGACATCTGCCTCCTTGATCAATCATTTCTGCTCTGCGTCAGCCCATTACCATGGTGTCTCTTCCCGCAATAACCTGTGGAGGGGGGAGGGGCTAGTGTTGTGGAAAGATTTGGAAGAAATTAGTTATTATATTTCAATAACCCTAAGTTGGATTTGAGTTCAGTCACATTCTTCGGAGCTCTTGTTTCTACTAAGGCTTCAATCTTATCAGACTGGATGGATGGTCAAAGCGATGGCCCAAGTACACAACTTCATTTGCTAAAACATGTACATTCAATTTCCTCGAGTCTCAGACCAGACTCTTCTGGCTTAGTTTGAGCTACTCTAGTGACGTCTCTAACTGTTCTACGTCATTAGCACCTGTCAGAATGACGTCATCCGTGTATACAGCTACCTCTGTGATGTCTCGTAGTGCGCTGAAAGGCAGTCTGGTATGAGTAAACAAACCTCGTCGGGTGTTTCTGGCAACACTACATAGACGATTCTTTATCTAACTCTAACTGCTGATATGCATGACTCAAGCCGAGCTTCGAGAACTTTTTGCCACCCGCTAGCTTTGCCCAGATATCTTCTAGGGTTGGTAGGGGGTACTGTTCCAAGGTAGAAACTTGGTTGGTCGAGTTACTTTACACACGATCTTACGGCGTTGTCGGGCTTTAAAACTGGAACAAGTAGAGCGGCCCAATCTGAGAACTCGGCAACTACTTTTATGGGCCTTCTGCAACTAGCCTATCGATCTCTTTCTCTACTTCTATCGATCTCTTTCTCTATAGCGGAGGGGTTGGCGCAGTGGGAAGATCTCTGCCTCCCAATCCTGAGGTCCCCGGTTCGATCCTCGGCCTGGTCGAGGGTTGAATATTTGGACTTCCTTCGACGGTTGAATATTTTGGAGACCTTCTTTCCCGCTAAAGGCCACTCAGCTTTCCATCCTTCTGGGGTCGGTAAAATGAGTACCAGCATACACCGACCGCTTTGAAGCGGCTGCCTGAGGCGCCTATATATGCTTGCGGTCCGCTAGGGCATTCATTTGGAAAAGGCGCTATATAAATGCACCACTTTACTTTACTTTACTTTCCCTTTCATGGCATAAGGCATTGGGCGGGGCGTAAAAACTTTGGTATGGCTCCCTCGGGTACATGGATCTTGGCTTTAACTCCCTTTAGTGTACAAAATTCATTCTTGAACACCTTGTTTATGTTTACATAAAATATCTGCCAATGTTGGGCTCACTGGACTAACTTTCAAAACGGAAAACTCTTTCATTTATTCCCTCCCCCCCCTCAAGAGGCTAGGACCGTTGCCCTTCACTACAACAAGAGGTACTACTTGACGACGCCTTCAGTACTGTATTTCTGTCTCGACAGTTCCGAGAATCTCCAATTTCTGCCCTGTAAAGAATTTTTTAAAAAAGCTGCAACGGTACTTTGGGTACTTTCCAACGCAAAACACCGTTCAAAGTCTGTTCTATTCGCTGACCAGAGTTACTTGACATACAGTATCTACTTCAAATTTCAGGGGCTTAAAATTGCAAGAAAAAAAAGGCATATAGTGCTTATACAATATGACCCATTCACAAGTAAGTAAAGCATTTATTGAATTGTGAATATAAACTAATCTGCTGACATAGTAGAAAAATCTTGATGAATATGTAAACAATCATGTAAAAAACAACTAGCGATTTTTATAGAGAAGTAACTAGATATTGCTGAATTGAAGAAAGAACTGTTCTTGGCACAAGTCGCCGCGAGTGGATTTCAACACCGCGCTGGTCAACGTAGTTAAACCTCCTTAAATATATAATTAATTTTATTTACGTTTGACGTATATGGAAGATAGAGAAAGTTAGGAGAAATATAGTACCAATACACTAACCCTCAGACACACCCTTATTGTATAATGGGTCATGGGATGGCCGAAACAACCGAAGTTCTATGAAATATTTTGAAATTGCTTCTAATAAACTAACTAGCTTATGACAATTGCTGTTTACCTACAAAATCGGCAGACTCCTGCCATACATCCGAAGCTACAAACATCTAACTGATTCTCTAACAGTGTACCACGATAGTTGGGTGCATCGTGTGTAGTTCTTTCCGCTGTGTTGTTACACGAGCTATGGTTATCTCGCAATAGCAGCTGCTTCTCTATTCAGCCACACTCTTTGCCAACCAGCATTTAGCACAGGCCACCAAGAGGCCACAATTGCTGACAAGACACCAGCACACTGACACGGCGTGGAAGTGGATGAGTACGAAAGAATCGTGTTGTGTCTTGCCGTGCTATCGTTGATACATGCTAAGCATTATCTTGTGCGTGACTTTTCTACACCGTTTTGCATCACTTGTACAAGGTAGAACAACCTTTTAGGTGTAAATCTGTAAAGAGAAGACCAGAGCAGCACAGTAAGCAGTTTGTTTGTTGATACCGAAAAAACCCGCAGGTAAGAACCTTAGACCAAAAAGGTTCTTGCAATAAAGGTATTTAGTAAAAATTCATCAATGTGGGTTCTTAATAGATTCTTATTTCCCAAACAAAAAGTACATTGTAACTTATAGACTTTAGTGGTGTTCCGCCTATTTGTTACACAAGGTATACATATGAAAGATTCTTATATGCCTTGACATTGGAGGGGTAGGACACAAAAAGCTCGTGTAACGAATCTGACGATTCTCTACCAATTTTGAAAAATACGAATCTGTTTCAGATTTCAAGCTAGTCAGGTTCTAGTTTTCTAGTTTAGAAGGGTCTAAATGACAAATCGTTGGCTTACAGGTTCTTACAAATAGGTTCTACCTTGCGGATTATTTTTATACTCTAACTGTTGGACTATACTGAGCTTTCTCGAATAATAGACCTTGCTGCATCGCAGGCTAGAGTGACGTAAAATAACCGGATAATCACGTTAATGATGACTATTATGATAAAGTAATAACGGTTATCTTTGTTGAGGAATCTTTGTGACAGGTAAATATGATTTTCGCAAAGGTCCTACACCAAAAGATACTACTACATAAAAAAAAACATCAAAACACGTTTATTTATCTGTACTACTAGATGAATTGGAAAAAATAAATCATAAGTCAAAATTGAGAAAAAAGGGTCTTGCAATAATTTCTAATGTTGGAGCATTTACTTGTATATTCCAATGTTTAGTTGTGTTCCAAATGCCGGGAAAAAAACAATTCTAAGTGTTCAAATATAGTATTTTTTTAAAGGTTAACATTTTAGTAAACAAGCTAATGTTGGGACATTTCTTTTTTCGCTGCCAAGGTTATTTCAATCATTAATGGCTTAGAAATGTGTTCGTTGTTTTCCCCAGTTACGTTCAACCTTAGGTATCCTTAGTCTTGTAACTATGAGTATCACTACGTCTAACAATATCTAAACAGTGATCTATGAGACCTGAAATCGGAAACCAGCTTATCCCCGTTCTAATGAGGGAACTTACAGGACAAGTCGATCGGTGGTCTAGTTAACACAACAAAGTTTGGCATGTGTCATGTACCGATTTTAAGAACAAGATTCGTGTGAGCTGCTCGACCCTCTCTCTCACCTTGAAAACGAGTTATCGAACACCAGAAGAGCAACGCCTGGTGACAGCACCTGGATTTCGCCTTCCACTGGCGCGGTATGAGACTGGTGTCGAGCCATGGGAATCAGAGTCTGGAACCAAACAATAACTTTAATAAACTACAAACTACTGCGCTTCACATACTTACACGGGCAATGTATATTAAAGCAATAGACATTAAAATACATTAGGTAAAACTATGGCCTGTTTTCACAAAATAAAAAATAGATGTTTCAGTTTCTGGGAAAGAATGCAGAATTAACGATTCTAGGAAGCGAGACTAAAAGTTGATTGCAGTTAAAAAAATCTTTAACTCGCATGGGTTTGACGTATAAAGTTAAGTTTAAAATAAATATGAGTTATTTTGGATAGGCAATTAAAATCTTGACCAGTACTGAAATTAATTTTCTTCTTGTTCCGTTACACTTGTCACAATTTAATTGCTTTTGAAGGTTGCTTTTTTCTTTTTTAAAAAATCACTTTAAACCAAAACTGACGAAAACCATGGCGCTGCTCTCTTGCCTGCCCCTCAAAAATCTCTCGAAAAACTTGTAGAAATTCAGAAGTAATGGCTGGCTGCACGTAGTTCGGTTAAGGCCTTGATCATCTTAGCCTGAGTAAACAGCCGCCTCTTATCGAGCGCTTCAGAGCGGGCTGTTTACTCAGGCTAAGATCATGACCATAACACATCATTCATATATATGTATTTCTTTTTACTTTTCGTGAGGCTGAGATCCAGAAAAGCTCGAGTTTCCAACGCTAAAAGGATCACGTAAATCGAGAAGTAAGATTTCCAGACTTCTGCGAATAAAACATTTCATCAATTTGACTTCCACCACTGATTTCGAGCTTTAGATCAAAATTTAAGTTTCATATTGTAGCAACAAAAAGGTAAAAGTTCAATAAAAAACAACTATGCAGTTATTATCCACTCAATATTCCCCATTATGGTAGGTTCATAAAAACTCGTCTGTGAGGTGTCGACTTTGTACAGACCTCGCAATGAGAATCCTTCTTGTTCTCGTTGGGTTTGAAGCCAACTCCAAAAGAAATGTTCTGTAAAGAAAAAGTACAAGATCTTAAAAGACTATTAAGAACTACTGCATAACAAGCCCTTAAAGTGGACTTTTCTCCAGTTCGATTGAGACCCACGGCTCTCCTTACATAATACAATATAAAAGCTACACAAGTGCTTCCAATCTGGGCTTTTCAACATATGTTTACAAAATAATACAATAATCACACTGATACTCATAACGACAACGGCCTGCTCTTTTTCTAAAAGTGTTGCGAGTTTTTCTAATTCCCCCGATAAAAAAGTGAGAAACTGCATGAGCCTATAGTTCAGCACCCGCTTTGTTCAATCAGAAGCCAAGACAAGTTTCTGCAGCAACTTCATAAAACTATAGCAATGCCGCTCTCTCAAATCTTCCTCAACTATCAGCACTAACTTTAAAACGCCAGCGAAACCAGATTGCTATCTTGATTCAAGACAAACTAAAACACCGTGGTTTTTATTAAACCAGAAAACTACCTCGTCAAATTTGACTTTAACTCGATAATTTTTTGAAAACTAAAGCAATTTACTTTAGTTTATTGACTTTTCTGGGCCTGATACCTAAGGACTGTGTGAGCTTCTTTCTAAATCTTAATCTGATGATATAACAAAAATATATATTGATCACCCCCCGTTCATTTATCTATTCCGTCAAAAGGGAACTATTGCTGTTATTGTTTTCTTAAACCACGTGATGTTTATTGCTTCGTCTGCCGATCCTTGTTTTTTGTTAAGCCTTAAGGAATAAAAAGTCGTTAAAATATGTTTGCAAAAAAAAGCTTATGCTCATGTCGAATGATTTCTAAATATATTTTCACAAATAGGGAATTTGTTTTTTCAAATGGAGTACTGCTACCAAACGTATATTTCAGTTTTTTCTAGGAGCTTTTTAGAATAAGCAAATCAAAATTCTGAAACTCATCCCAGGATTTATAGGCAGGGTTCGTACACCTTCAGAAATTAAAAAATCCAGGGTTTTCCAGGGCTATATGTCATGAAAATGTCTATTTATTGAACTTAATGTAACAACGACATGCAAAAATTAAGTTTGAAGTCAAAGTTGTTACTTGAAACGAAAAACAATGCATCATTTGGGGAACCTAGTTTTTTCAAAAAGATTCTACGAGATTTTCCAGGGCTTAGTGAAAAAGTTCCAGAGTTTCCAGGATTACCAGGACCCGTGCGAGCCCTGTATAGGTTGACCCGACTCAACCTAGAAAGGCAAGCCTTTAGAACAGAACCAAATAATAGGATCGAATCGGCCACATCGAAAATGGTACTGTTTTGGCTCCCATTTTATGCACTTCATTAGAGTCATTTTTAGAGACTGTTATGGAAAAAGAAGTGGATTCTTGGGATACTGAAAGGATCTACTTGTATTTTTAGCACAATTAAAAATGACCTCCAAAATGGAGCTAATCCAACCTATTTATACTGAATTCAGTCCCATTTTGATTTGTCTGAAAATAAACCATTTCCAAGGTGTCAAAAGGTAAGAGTGACTTTTTACTTCCAAGTGAGGATACACTTACTTTGAATGCGGTGGAGAATTTCCAGCAGAGCGTGGAAGAAGAATTTTTCACTGCAACTGGAACAACGTAACGTGTCGCTGCCGGGACATTCACCTCCCGGAACCCCCCCTGGGTGTCGTTTGTGACGGGCTCCAACATGTCTGCTCTGATGTCACTGTTGAGATAAACAACGATTGGTAAACATCTATTGATATGCTAGACTGAGAAATAAATGAACGAACAAGCGAATAAACAATTAAACCAATCAACCATTTAATCAATCTATCAATCAATCAATCAATCAATGAGTCAGACAGATTATCAACCAACACTGCAATCATTCAGTTTCTTAAATTCCCTATCAAGCTAATTTTTTACTTTTTGTATCGAAACCGTTAAAAGGTAAAAAGTAAAAGTAAACTGCTGTCATCTATGAACTCAAAATTCGAATAACCAGAGAAAGATATCACGGCACGATTTTTAATAAAAAAAAGATTGGAATTTAAATTTTGACCGAGCAGATCGAGGACTGGTAGCCGCTGTGACGTAGCAGCAGTGAGTTATGTGGTTTTTGTTTAAAAAATTTCATTTCTGTCAAAAAAACGCCATAAAATTTTTATTTCAAACAATTTTAAGGGAATAACTCATTGATTAAAGTTATAACAAAGTGTCTATAGTAGCCAGAATTTAATTTTTTGAGATAAAAAAAGATTGTCTCTGCTTCATGCCTCTAGCTACGTCATATACCTCCTGTATGCTTCAAGTCTAAAATATGTAACAGGAACGGCGAGAAAAAGTTATATTTTCGAAAATTACTATTATCAAAGGGTTCTACTTTTCATCTGGAACTTAAAAAAATAAGCTTGATAGGGACTTTAACCAATTACTCTTGTAACTAAACCTAACAATCAATTAGTTTGTTTATCAACAAATGATAAGCAACTCATAAAAACATTCATTCAACGAGTCAATCATCCAACCGGTGGTGCAGCCCAATAATCACTCTATAGACTAAAAACCGATCAAACTTGTGTTTTGTCAATCACGCATACAACGCCATCCACAGTTGGCCATGTTGAGCGATGTTCGATAAAAAAGTGTATTTGTTTGTTTCAAACATATCCCAACAAGATGTAAAAGTTTGAAAATTTAGATTAGCATTGTTGCTACTTTTGAGAATATCCATAAAAAGACATAAAAAACCTATACGAATTGAACTTACTTCATTATCTAATTATTACATTGTTTAACGTTATTCTAAAAGAGTTGCACTCCTAGGATCTGCCTGTCCACGGCTGCTAACACTCAGCCTCAAGCTACTCTTAGCGTTCAGTGCTGGCTTTAGTTCCTTCTGACCCGCGAAGCCTTAGGGCCATTTTACTAGCTGTTTCTATATCAAGACCTAACGACTGTTGTCAAATGCATTCTTGACCGCCTACCTGTCAGCAATGACCACCAAAGTTCCACTGTCGTACTCCACATTGTCATCCTCTCGTGGGCTTATAATCTCATACGGCTCCGAGTCTGAACTTGTATGGCTCTGGGGCGAGGTTGCACCAGAGAGGGGCCTGGTACTGGGTTCACTTGAGTCAAGTTGCGAAACACTAGGAACTGTTGAACTGTTAGTGGTTAATGTGTCACACTTCTGAAGCTTCCCAGAAGGCCGCTCGTGCTTTGGACTAGATGACGCTTTCGGTCCATTGGGAAAACCTGAGTCGCCTTTTTGGTCCCCAGACTCCTGGTTACTCTTTGTTTCACCAACAGGTTTATCAGCAGATAAACTATCAGTTCTTAGGTACAAAACAACATGTTACGAGTGAGTGTGCTGCAACTAGATAAACAAAAGCAAAGGCAACTAAAGAGTGCCATCACTTGCTTTTTCCTGGTTTGTTAAAGACGGTTCCCAATAGCATATCATGTGCAGTTAACAAAACTAACTTAGCTCTTTTAAAGGTCTCAACTGAGCAGCGGCTTTTTAGTGGCAGAACCGAACCGTTCTTGCATGGTTTTCTATTACCAAGCCCCGTCGACGGTCAGGGTTTATCCCTTTTTAACATTCACGAGTATTCATTTAGTTACCAGGCACAATGATTAATCCCTTTAACTCATAAAGCCAGACTAAAGTACAGGGAAGCAAACAAAGACCTTAGAATTTCTAAGTAAACTGAAACGAACAGATTTTTGTAAACATTTCCAATTTGTAGCTTATAAATTTTCCTTAACTGCAAGATCACGAGCAAGTGCTGACGGCTCGTGTTTCCAAAAAAAAGGTTTATCATTCGTGACATCTTTGAAATTAGGATGCTAACGCAGCTAAAGAAAAACTCTGTCGATAAAAATGTAAAAGCTGATTCTCGAGCGAGTGGCGGGGTTGGTTAACTGTGTCATTTAAATTGAATTTATCATTTTCATAACAATCTCACCATTCTAGTTTACCTGTCATTCAACTCCTCAGAAAGTGGCGAGTCTGTTTCACCCTGGCTCAAGAAACTGGAGTTGCCCCTGGTTGACTCGCTTGTATCAGACCGAGTATCGTCAAAGTCCTCGTCCATACTTGCACTCTTGTTTTCTTTGGTTTTAACAAGAAACGCTCTCAGTTTCCGGTCCGTGTCAATACAGTTATTACACACGCGTTTCAACTTCCTGTTCAAATGACACAATAATTAACTATTGTTTGTAAAAAGTTTTAAGAAATTAGGTTTTCTTACCTTTGATTTTCGAGGTCTAAACTTGTATTACACTGTAAAAGGATAAATCAACAAAAAAAACAAAACAGAAAAAAATTCCAAATGATTTGACCAAATTTGAAACAAATTTTAAAAATGCACCAAGCAAGACAACTGGTTTTATGTTACTTCATTATAAATCAGTGATTGTATCATAAGAACTGTTACGATTTATTTGCTTTAAGAGTCAAAATATAGACTATGAACAGGCCCTACTTCTCTTTAGTTCGTCGAAGCTAGTAATCAAGATTGCAGACGCGAGGGGACTGGGGCTAAGACAAAAAATGACGATAAAGGTTTTTGCATGTTTTGGTCCGCGGATTTTGCCCTTGCCCTAGTTCTCTCGTGTCAGCCATCTTGATTTACCGGCTTCGACGAACTAAAGAGAAAAGATTGAGACCGCTTGTAGTCGAAGTCAACAATCGCTACCTACCAATATATTATCCGCTACTCAAACCTAGAACACTAAAAGTTACGCGTTTCCAGCTTTCTTTGCTCGTAAAAAGACATAAGAGAATCAAACCATCTGGACTCATATACAGTAACAGCTAGGGACTTTAAGACACGAGGGCAGCAACCCAAAACAAAAGTGAATACAATAGCTGCACGTTGGAGTTCACCGTGTTGACCGTCTGCACGCCGTCTTCTTGGAAGTTACAATGTCAAAAGCTCAATTTTGAAGTTTTTACGACTACGGGAATAATTTCAAAAAAATTTCTCAATCTTTTTTCTACCTTTAAGAAGGCATATCTAAACTTTTTTTGTTCACAAAACCTAACTCTGACAAAAGGGAGCGATTCGTGAACGAAAAGGGTAAGTAAGAAGGGTAATTTTTGTATCTTGAAAAGGTCTTGAGGCGACCACAGAAAGACAAGCAAGACAACAAGGAAGAGTAGAAAAGAAAAGTCTACAACTAATGTAATTTTTGTAAGACATCGTCGTCCGGCGATGTTGACACCCTCTAGATCTTAAGTTCTCTACTACGAGCGCGACGGTTGTCCGCTTTCAAATTAACCTGCTGTGTGGAGTTCTGATCCAGTTGTTTGAGCAAGAATAACAGAAAATCCTGCCACACTCTCGGCAATGATGCTGGGGAACAAAAACCAAACAAGAACGGTTTAAAATGTCATCAACGGCTTGTTAACTAATGAGTAGACAAACTATGAACAGCTGAGCACGTAGCTTAAATCACTGCAATTATTTGAACAGTATTAAATAGAGTTCAGTACTTGCCCCCTATAAGCTGAAACCTTTCTCGAGCATAGTGGCCTGTTCGGCCAGTCCTTATCTTAAAGTGCCTATAAGGTGAACATTTTCCTTACCTCAATGGATAGAACTTGCCAAATTAGGAGTTGCGGTGAAATAATTGTGTCAAAATCTTTCATGGTTCTCGAGATATTAACTTTAAAATTTTCAACTGATGACAATTTTCATTTTTTAAGATCTGCTGCCAGTCCATAAGTCATAAACTTTGGATGAATTTAAGTCGAACTTAGATAGATCAGTTATTGGTCCAAGTTTGGCTCAAATTCATCCAGAATTAAGGATTGGCTGCAGACTTTTAAAAAAATATAAATTTGCCTGTAAACTAAGTAACGTCCTATCTAATTAGGTAATAAAACTTTTCAGTTCATAGGCGCTTTGAGTTGTATATTGTTAAGCGGATGAGAGGCTAAGATTCACCCTTGACGCGACGGAAGCTGGTACTTATTTATACCTGCAGGTAGTGTTTATTAGTAAAACTATATGTGCTACGTGTAGCAGCTGCTAACTGCTTGCCTTTCTGAGGAAAAGTGAAAACTCAGCGTGACACCCAGTGCAGTGCGTGACCTCGCTGTCCTCTATCCAACGGTCTTGTACTTTGAGTGTCACGGCATGTTCCATGTCATCAGCCTTTAGCCACAGCTCGGATTTTTCACTGCAACGAAATAAAGATGACGTTTCAGAAACATTTCTAAGTAGGTTTGTAGTTCTCTTTCGGCTTGTTGTAGATTCAGGCGGTACAAGCTTCATGTTCACGAGCACCCAGAACACCTCATCCTTATTTCTACATCTAGGTTTCCTGAAGGTCCTTTGATAGAACAAAGTGTTAGAGTCACCCGTGACCATTGATGTCTCGGAGCTAATTCTTGGTTGATATAACATGTTTAACAAATATCAATAAATACCAAGCCCTGAACTTTATTTCCCATGCTAGTATTACGTAAGTTTTTGTTCTAAGACTGACCCGCAATTAGCACTACAAATCGGGGCGGATCAGAAGCTAATTTCTCTCTTTACAGGTATACAGACAGTTAAACACACATATAAAACTACAAAAAATGGTTAAAAAGAAAAAAAGTCCTGAAAAAAATCGAATGGGAGAGCGTTGTGTTTTTCAACAAGAAAAGCATGCATTCTTCCTAAAAAGGATGTTGAAATAGAGAGAGAGAAATAAAGTATCAGTTTTTCATTTTTTTTCTTGCGAGGCCCGCCGGAGCATAAGACCCCTGGCTTTTTCCAGCGAACAAGTAAAAAAATTCAGTTTCACACAGCTTTACCGAGTCACAGCAATAAGCCTTTCCTTCAGCTCTTTCATGTCACGCAGCATTTCTACCATCTTTTGGTTGAGGTCCCTCTCGCTGTTCAACTTCTGCTGCTCCACGCGCTCCACCCTCCGTTTCATGTCCTTGCCTTTCGCCTTCTCCTCGTCCAGCATCTTCTTCATGAGAACCAGCTCGTTCTCCATCGAAACCACTTTCTGCTTGTAAGTTTCGTAGTTGGTTTTGTAGTTTTGCATCTAAACACAATTTTGAACAGGAATTTTACTTAATAGGTTTTAATTTTACCTTAAAAGATTCTGTGGTTTTCAGTCCCGACTTCAACTTGGTGGACTAAAGTTGGCAAGAAATTATCATACTTCTTAATTGTATTAGTAAATAAACCTTTTAAATACTTTCTTTTTTTGATCATGTACCCGTGTAAAGAGCGTTTCTCAGGTAAATCAAGATTGAAATGCCGGCATTTTTATACAATTCTGAAAAGGGATAGAGTCTCTCACGTCTTCCGGCAACATCTGCAGAGCTCATATAACTGTTTAAATCGTTGCACAAAGAAAATCTTCACTACTCTGGGCTCTGCTCCCTCTGTTTTTAATTAAAAATCAAAGAAGCTATACACAACCAATTGGAAAACAGTTATCTCTCATTAAGCAGGTTTTTCACGTCAATTTAAATCTCTTTATGTAAATGTTTATTACTTTTCTTGTTTTTTTACAATCATACTTAGCTGGAATTTCAAAAATTATATAATATCATACATTATACTTGCCTCAGTTACACTGTCAATAGTAACACTTTTTAGTAAAATCATACTAGTGATCTATCATGAATGCTGCATTCTGATTGGCTTCGCTACTCATAGGCTATTAGTGATAGCATACGAGTAGCGATTGCGCGTGATCATATTTGTCGTAAACATTAAAAAACTAATTTTAGATCCACATTCGGGCTCGAGGGATAATTGTTAAATAAGCAACTTATGTAAGTTATTTCCTCATAACTGAAGATAATGGCATGGGATGACCGAAACACGTTTCGTTCGAAAACTGTTGTCCTGTTTCTTATGCATTTCTATAGTCGGCTTCTTCCACGCCCTTTTGGAAATTCCCAGGCAACAGAAACTACCCGAACCCACCTCGTTACGCAAGTGTTTTATTTCATTGCTATATTTGAGTCTGTCATTCTGCCAGGCGTCATTTCTCTCCCTCAGTCGATATTCCAAGTCTGCGACAACTTCTTCACGTTCAACGAGTTTCTCCTTGAGCCCAGCGCTCTCGTAACTCTGACCTGACAGAACCTGAAATGTTTTGTTCTGGCGTAAGCACGACTGAAGAACCACACTGGTAAGAAGCGCAACGTTTCAAACAACAAAATCAATTCATATCCCACTTTTAAAAAGTTAGGAAATGAAGAAGAGTTTAGATTTTCCTGCTTACCATGTCAATTTAAAGCAAGAAGTTCTGTTTCGGTTTCACTTATTATTATTATCGTTATGAACCGAGTAGGTTTGAGGACGAGTTTAACAGCCAGTTCTGAAATCGATTTGTGGAGCTGGCTGGACAACTGGCAATAGATGGTTTTAAAAATAAACGGTGCATTGGTCAGCTTTGATAAACATTTTCCACTATTGTTGGGAATATTCCTGTTCTTAACGTTATGTCCCAGCAAAAGAACATACCTTTACGCACTATAAAACAGATGAAAGCACTGGTATAATTACAGCTCGCAACACTTCACTTTCTATTTGACAAAGTTAAGAGATAGTAGACATATTCTTTAACAAAGTTGGGTACAGTTAAATGCACTTGAAACCACCAAACGTGCCACACAAAATACAAACTGAAAAGCGGGAAGAACTGAAGGAAAGGAACTTTTTTTGGCACTTTCCGACTCTGCCGGCTTAAATAGTTTCTCTCAAAACATCACACCTGTTTTCTCAATTCTACTACAGGCCATACGTTAGTCTAGAGCAAACTACCTTTATTTCCGTTTCAAACTTCATAGCTTCTGAGCTCAACTGAAACTTCAAAGCTGCTATTTCTTGCTCCAACGTGCATTTCACATTATCAAGCTGACCACGTGCTTTTGACTGCCCTTGTTCGGCTAGAATTCGCCCTTCGTTGGCTGCCTCGAGAAGCTGTCGTGAATCGCCGAGTTCCAGCTCCAAGCTGGCTTTCTCATCTTGTACATTGGACAGTTCTTCCCTCGCTGACTCCAATTGCTTTTGCAGTTCATCATTCTGTGAACAAAGATCATGTACTTTCTCTTTTATGTTGCTGAGTTCACTCTCAAGACTTCCTCGAAGGTTATGAGATTCGTCAAGTTCTCCTTTTATGTTCAAAAGTTTGCTCTCGAAGTTTGTTTGAGTACGAGTTCGTTCTTCATCATTTTGATTTCTAAGTAGCACAATTTCATCCTCGATTTGCTTTTTCTCTTCAGTTACAGATTTAAGATTCTCTTGCAAGGATGTATTCTCAGTTTCAATCTAAAAAAGAGCAGAGCAAACAAAACAAGTTAACGTCCATTGTTCACGTACCAATCCAGATGACAATGGCATGGCGGTTATTACTAAACCTCGGGAATTTGTCATTTACATCAACCAAAACAAATCCGAAAGGAAGCGAAGCTGAAATAAACCTATTTCCATTTACTTGCTTCGCAGGAAAGAAATTATATAGCCGGGCAAAGTTCACTTTTTATTAAAGATTTTACATAGAGAATTGACCATTCCGAGATACTGAGATGGTAGCTGTACATTTTACCACAATGCTTTGCGGACCTAACACCGCTAAAAAGGGGCTTAGAGAAGGTCAAAATTAGCGAGACTCTTCCACGTACTATAATAACACTGTGTGTGTCAAACTTTGTGGTTAAAGGTTTCTGTCTTTATGTTTTAATGGGCAGTTTTAGATATTTACGCGGTAGTAACTGTTGGTTAATGTACGGGTCGGCATCTTTTTGGAAAGGCCAATTGTGGCAGCTCTTCTATTAATAAAAGGTGCTTTTTAAGCGCTTGTGGCTATTGCAAGTAGACATGGAATGTGAAAGAATTTACAGCAAATAAAGAGACAAAAAAAACGCGTGAATCTAGTTTAGAATGGTGCTTTCAATCGAGTTTTAAGCCAGTGTTACAAGCTATTTTTAAGTAACGTGTAACACTAGCATTTAATAAATAAATATTATAAAGGCATTGTTGGAACATCAAAACTAAAAGGTAGTTAGGAAGTTTATCGGCTGGCTGTTGATTCAAATAACAACCCGAGATTCTTATACGGGCTTGCTGTGGTATCTGCTGACTTGCCTGGGCTTGCTGTTGTGCTGTTATGGAACACTTACCCGGCCGATGACATAGTGGCTACCGACTATCGACGAAGTAACCATAACAACTGAACGCACGAGACATAGGTGCTCTTTGAGACTAGTTTCCAATCTACCAAGGGCGCAAAACTTTACATAACCCGTACCTCGTCGCATTGCTCCTTAAGTTGAGCGAACGATTCCAGTTGCTGCGCCATACTTTGTGCTTCCTCGACCAATCTGTTCAGTTGATTACAAACAAGTTTAACACTTTCTAAGATACTTTAAAAAAATTTCAACTACCTACAGTAGAAATTATCGCCATCTCGTGATATTGCCAACTTAACGAACTATTACTCCACCTAAGTTGTGTTTGTAAATAGTGAACAGAAAGGAAGCCACCGTAAGCACAGAAATTTTTGCATAGGTACAAGCAACTCTCAGAAGTTGTGTCGACTTTCATTCCTACTCGTCGCAAGTTACAGAAGAAACCAGCTCCACTATAACATGTAAGGACGTAATAAAATAGAAATACCTTTCGATTTCGACATTTTTTTTCTCTAGTACTTCCTCCAGAGTTTGAATCTTTTCTGGTAACAAAGACTGTTGATGAAGCTGTTTGCGAGCTTCTCCCAATACGGACACAAGTTGTTTTGATTGCTGCATAGTGAAATGTTGTGTAGTATCATTAGCTACAAAATTTTCTACCCGGAGGTAAACATAGTTCTTAATGCAAAATTATTGAACATACGATATTTTTAAAAACGATTTGTTAGGAAGTTTCTTTAAAAAAATATTGATTCATCTTTTAGTCCTTCGCCTTGAATATTCTGACAAAAAAAGTGCTAACCTATTTACTTCCTTTCTTGTTTCTGAGAACACCTACATCTGTTGTAAAAATGAAAAAAAAAAATCACAAGTGCAAACGGCAAAACGTCAGCTTGCTGTCTGTAAGTTCTTGGTTAAGCTCCACCTACAAGAACGTGAGCCTGGAGACTATATCTCAATCTAGCGCAGTCTAAAAAACCGAGAGCGTCGCATGGCAAGCGTGAGAAAAATGCCACGTGACCTCCCTGCCGTTCGCGGGAAAACACATGATGCTCTTGAAATCTTTCTAACAGGGAATTCCCGGTCGTCCCGCAGACGCCTAAAACCAACTAGCACACTATCACGAATACTGCAATTTGATTGGCTAAACTACTCAGTTTCTATTGAGCGACAGACAGCGAGTAGTTACTGAACTGCCAGCGATTTAAACAAAAAACAATGTCGGTTTAAACTCGAAGGTAGCGTACCAGTTGGTTTCTGTACTAAAACAATTAGACTACTCGTTGTCGATTTCTGTCTTGTTGCTTCGTGCCCCGTTAACTTTTGACTTGGAGAAAACTCAACGTTGTAGTTTAATTGTTAAACAGCCAATACAGTTGACACGCAACTCAACATACGATTTGTACATTACGTACCTCCACAATACCAGAATACTTTTCATCATCGGCTATCGCCTGCTTTTCGCGATCTGGTAAACAACCAAAGACTTCCTTGATTTGAGACAAAACAACCTGGGTTTCTTCTAAATTACTCTTAACCTTTGTCAGCTGCACTTGCAACTCTTCCTGTCTGACTAAAGCTTTTTCGCACGTGTTCTCAAGTTGCTCCACCCGTAAGTTACTATCGGAAAGTTTTTGTCTTAACTCTCTGTTTTGCTGCTGTTGCTCAACTATGCCCAGCTCCAGCTGTCGATTTTCGGCGCTTCTGCTTTCCAAACCTTTTTCTCTCTCAAGAAGCCTTACTTTAAGCTCACTTTCCAACTCTTCAAAAGACCCAAATACCATCCCGTTCAGTTTCTCGAAAGATTCTTGTACAGTTTTTAAAGTTACTTCCTTGGCTTTTAAATCTCCTCGAACTTCAAAGAGCGTTTCTTTTTGCTTAGTTTCAATCGTTTCTAAATAACTAACTCTGTTTTTATATTCTTGAATCTTGTTTTCTAGTTCTCCCTTAATCTCTATCAAAGTCTCTAATTTCTCTTTCAAGGCATTGTTTTCTGAGCTAATTTCACTCTTTGCACGTTCTGACGTTGTCAGTTGTTTTTCCAAATCGATTGCAGACCGTTGAGCCTCATGGGAAGACGAGACGGCTTTGTCAATAGATTCCCTTAACCTGTTGATTTCAGCGTCACGCTCACGTAACACGCCCTCGGACTCAGTCAACCGCTGAATTAGTTCTTTCGTTTTGGCGTCAGATTTTTCAGTGGCAATCAACGACAACTGAACCTGTTTCTCGTGCAACTGTTTTACTCTAAGTTCTGATTCCTGAATTGCATATTTCTTGTCATCTTCTGCCTTCTTTTGAGCATGACTAATCTTTGAAATGTGCGACTCCATTTCTGACTTCCATTTTAGGATCTGCTGGTGAACGCGTGACAAATCTAACGTCATATCACTGACAGAAGGTACATCTATTGTCGAGTCGGGGATGCTGACAGTATCAAATACCTCCCCATCTTCAGGTCCCTTCGCAAGTGCACTTTCAGTGTTAAACAAATCCTTCATTGCAGATATCTCCGTCGAAAGTGCTAATAATGGATCAGGTCTTTCATTCTAAAAATGTTAATACAATCAGTTAGTGAAAGTCTTGTTTATAACGCATGGCCAAACGACTTGAAAAACGTAACTACTTATTACAAAATAAAGCAGATATAACGCGCATTCTCATAATTTGCGTGTCATAATACCTGCACGATAATGAAGAAACAAAAAATGGTGGAAGCTATGTCTAATGCACCCTACAGACCATGTACCCAATGGGGTAACTCGAGACTATACAATATTTCAAGACAAGCGGCCAAACAAAACAAAAAAGAAAATGTTTGGTTTTAAGCTATTGAACATTTTAAGCCTTTTGTTCTGAAAAGAAAATACCTCTATAATTAATCGGCTTGCTTGCTTGACACATTAATTTTCTGAACTTCTTTTTGGTTCGCTCTTAAAAGAAGTGTGAGAGGCGAGTTTTTTAAGATTTTCTTTTTTGAACTAAAAATTTCACGGGTGTTTCCATCACTAAATTGAGCATGCATGCTCGTTTTTAATTTCTATATTACTGATGTTTATCAATCAATGTTATCATTGTCATAACTACTGTTATCATTTTTGTTAGTACTAAAATAAATGATAGGCTAGTAACAAAAAGTTTGCAGTGACTTAAAGAATGAACAGAACTGATGAAACATTAACAACTTTGGAAAGACATTGAAACAGAACACCTAAAATTCACCATATCTTGCTTGCTGTTTAGACTTATTGCTCAGTTTTACATTGACAGTAACTAAGTATCCTGTACCCTGAAGTCAACACTTGTCATACTGCTGATACTACTGCGTCTGGCAGATATTGAGCCCTCGCCGAATGACCTCCTACAATAAATTTAAGGGTAAAGTCAGTAAAAACAAAAGCATCAAAAAACATCTTGCTTTTCTTATTTCATACATCAAATAAAGACTGAGGGAACAGTACCACGTTGTAAATAAAAATAATCATTGGACTGCAGGAAAGGGTTTGAAAATCTTATATGTAAAAATGAGAAAGTTTGTCACAGCTACCTGGAGAATGCAGGCCAGGAGATATCAAGATCATTTCCTGATGAAGATAAATCAAAGTGCACATCATTTAAGTCGTACAACTTGTTCACCAGTGCAGTTGACAGCGAGTTGTTCTGAAGAATGGCGTCAGACTTGTACCAGGACCTGTTAACAGGAAAATAGCAACGTACATGAGCAGAAAGGAATTTGAACTGCTGACAGAGACAGTTAGTACTGTAGTGAGTCTGAAATTTATTTGCAGTGTGCAAGACATGCGTGCCAGTATGCAAGATATGCAAGCCAGTATGCAAGACATGCAAACCAGTGTGCATATGTGAGCCAGCATGCAAGACATGCAAGCAAGCATGCAAGCAAGCATGCAAGACATATGAAGCAGCATGCAAAACATGCGAGCAAGCATGCAAGACATGTGAAGCAGCATGCAAGGCATGTAAGCCAGCATGCAAGACATGTGAGCCAGCATGCAAAACATGAGAGCAAGCATGCAAGACATGTGAAGCAGCATGCAAGACATGTGAAGCAGCATGCACAACATGTGAAGCAACATGCAAGACATGCAAGCCAGCATGCAAGACATGTGAAGCAGCATGCAAAACATGTGAGCAAGCATGCAAAACATGCAAGCCAGCTTGTTTTTGAAATGTTGTCAATACTAACCGGAGAAGTTTCTTGTCAACTAAGCATCGCTGAATGGAGTCTGCCAATGTTTTCTTCATTAAACAGAAGCGAATGTATGCTCTGCCTTTCCCTTGAGCAGTCCTCAGCTGTGTTAGGAGCAATAACAGAGTTAAAAAAAAACACAGTCTTCCTCAGTCTAGCAAACTGAATTATAGTGTATGTCAGCTAGGCTAATGTGCACAGTGCTAAAGAGAAAGTAAGCCCTTCTGAGTAAATTCTGCTAGAGGTATAAGTCAAAGCAGCTACAGGCAAACCTGAGGAATTGCATTCACATATTTGACACCATCATCCTTTGGAATGCTGTCTGTTATGAAGTTCCAGTAATCTCTTCTCACCCCCAGCAATGAATATTTTTCTACAGAAAATGCAACAGAAGCATGAGCAAAAATATAATAACTATAATTATGATTATTTTATTATAATTTATGTCATACTGTCTCAGTTGCAGGACCAGACCCCCTCTCATTCATTGCTATTGTATTCATTGAGAGTGGAGACTGGCACTACAGCTGAAAATGTCACATTTCAAAATGACAGCATGCAGAAAACTCAAACTGTAGAAATAATTATTAATTGAAACTAAATTGCCTAGCATATGGGGTTATCAAGCTTGAGCTGCCTGTATGGACATGGACTTCAATTGTGTTTGAGACCAATAACAGTGTACAGTGGAGGAGGGTTCCTTGGAACAACGTCATCTGAACATTACGCATCTTGTTAATTGTGAGCCAAGCAACTAACCTCTCTGTTCATGCCTTAACACGGTTTCTAATTTCACACACAGTTTCTGCAAGGTTACCTCATCATCAGTGATGGGTAACTGGGATGCCTGGTAAATGGCCTTCAGCTCTGCAACATGCGCTACAAAAAACAAAATAAAATGATTTTATCATGATAATGATATGCCACTATAATTGTATTCACTATAATTCTATTAATCTGAGTAACAATAATTATAATTATAATAATTGGTATTATTGACTCTATAAATTGTATAGTTCAACAATTAAAGTACTTATATAGCATTAAACACGAGGTTCCAGTATAAAATGGCTGAGCCCAGGGGTTTCACACATTCAGTTGCCAATCATCCGCTGTCGAGTTAACATCTACAAAGGTCTCGGCTCTCTGCCAGCTGTGGTGTTTATTTGCATATAGATTAGTTTTGCAGTTTCAAAATAATAAAATAACGAAAAAATGCAGGCCTCGATCGACGTTGTTTGTCTAATTTGGTCTTGTGAAGTACACACGAATTTCAAATTACTCTGGTGATAAAATTCTTATCAGCAGCCTTTCACGGCGTACGCCTACCAGTAGAACGGTATTATGCCAATGACTTCATTTACTATTGGTGGAAATGACCTCAAATTGTTGAAAGTGAGTTGTTTGTTTTATCAATGGCTGCCATTACATTTCAAAATTTATTCAAATTTCATTAAAAGGCTCGAAAAAGGGGCAGGCCTAACCCTTTTATACTGGAACCTCGTGTTTAAAAATAATTTTAATTTGTAATCACCAAAAGTGTTTGGAATCTAATAAGGATGTTTAAGAAAATAATTCTTGAAGTCAGAAATCAGTTGTGTTCTTGATTTTTTATACATTATACTTGAAGTTCAACTTTTGTTGGTTCATGATCATGTTTTAGTGTGTCTGGGGTATGACATCATTTCTGGACATCTCTGACACAGCAAGATGGACATGAATGAGTCTGAGATTTTGATTCAAAAGTAGATTCCAATTCCTCATAGAGTTCTCAGTTCTTTTGCCTCTCATTTGCTCAATATTACAAGTCAAGAATGACAACACAACCCAGTTCTCTGAAAATGTGGTCATGAACCAAGATTTCTGACAATTTTGCTAGATTGTGACAAAGACTATAGAAAACACAATTTGACCAAAGAAAATTGAAAAAAGAAATTAATTTGCAGAAGTACTTTTAATTCATATGTGAAATGATTTGAACCCAAAAAGTTGTTGCTAGCATTGTAAAATCTTATGAACTTCAACAAATTCAATAAAGCACTGGTGAAGCTGAAGGCTTTGCCACAACAATGTCATATGCAAAGAAACGTTGGGTAACGTTGTTTATGTGTTAAAAACATCATTTAAATTACACTACATTTATTAGAAAAAAGGAATGTCACAGCATTTTGAAATCAATGAGGACAATAAGCAGTGAAAAAACATACAGTCTGTACTTAACTGAGTTCAGTTTATCTGTTAATAATAAAAAACAAAATATAATTTAGTTTCTATAAAACAAATAATTTAAGTATGCATAATTATGTTCATTTTCACTTCTTTTATCTTTCGCACCTGATTGGCTGATGATTTTATTTTTGTTTACACCATGTTTACCCTGAACCCCTAGCAATACCTCCTACCCTTGATAAAAACATGTTAAAGAAGTCTTAATTGTAGATAAAGTTGCATTAAGTTAAAAAATTGTTTGACATACAAATGAAATGTCTTTTTGGTCAATTTGGTGCAAGTATTGGTCAGTGGCAAACTCTGAGTAACTTATCTTGACAGACAAAAGTATTGCCACATACATGATCATGAGATCTTTGAAGAAAACTAATACACTTTTTCACTTTCAGTTCAAACGTTACTCAGAATCTTAAATAAATATTTTTTTAAAATGCATCCATAGCTCTGACTCAACAAACTAAATTCGTTACAAAACCTATCTAATTATTTTGCCTTCCAGTTTTGCCTGAATCAAAGAGTGTAACACTCAGTAACACAACATATGTCCGTCATTAGTGAACTGATAGACGTGGTTAACGTTCTTGGCTGTTGCTTCACCGTACCTGTCTTACAACCATTTAACTGAGGCATATATCTGACAACTGGCAGGCTCTTAGTCGTCGATATAACTAACAAGTAATGTTACATATCGTTATGAAGAGAAAATACCCTAGTCTGTTTTAAATGAATAAGACACAAATGATATATCAATTCCGTGACTATAGTCACAGATTAACAGAATTAAAAATGTCATTCCAACTGGCCAATATCGACTAAAGTCTAAAAATACATTACATATATACAGCTGTTCAATTTACTATTGCGTACTTCGATATTTTGGGGAAAAAACTAATAAACAATTAAACTTTCAGTTAAAAAAATACCTCGTTCTGCTTAGAGTAGATGACTATTTTCCTTTTTGGAAAACTTACGTACACACGAGATATATGTCACAACACGATCTAGTTTCCAATTTTTCTAATAAAACCCTTCTTTTAAAACATTCGTAGAGAAATATTTCTTTTGATTAACAAACTTTGACTGTTACAAGGAACACTGAAAAAGTACAGCATTAAATAATACCTGTATCCGATTCGAAGACGTGACTTAAATCTCACGAAAACAAAACAACGTTCACTTCTGTCAATACACTTTAAATAACTTACCCACAACATCACTGATTAGCCGCGATGGATCCAAAATAAAAACCTCCATCACAATTTTGAATAGCAGAGGTCGGGACGAAATAAGAACAACACTCCACTCTTTGTATTCAAATTAGCACATATTTTCAAATGGAATCTTTTCCAGGTGATGTCAAGCCAAAACATTTCACCGCCATTTTTATAAGTTACTCAAGCAACGAAATGCGCAGGCGCCAATCTTGTTGATGTTGTTGTCAGCGGATATCTGTTGTAGTGTTGACCGAAATCACACAAATTCACTCTTCTCATACACACTGGTAACAGGTTTCACGTTGCTGTATTTACATTTTTGTTCATATATTGAAAAAATTAGAGATATTTCAAATAAAACTGTGTTTAGCCTCAGAATGAATATGAAAATGGAAGGTACCCGCTGACTTGAAGACAGTTCAAGGGTCATTTGATCGAGGTTTCGTATTTCAGTTTCCTTATTTATATATGCATCCGCGAGCAGGCTAACATGTAGTGACGAATTTGTAAGATAACTTGATGCCGTTACACCCATCTTGGTTACTTGAAAAGTGGCCAATATGGGCAAGAAAGAAGTTGTTAAGGCTGTGTATGACATGACTAAAGGCGGGGTGATGTTGAAAGCTGGAAGAAAGGTATTTAACTAACCATTTTATTGCATATTTTTGGTGATATAGGACTGTCGAAAGAGCTCGTGACTAGTTGCCTCAATGGAAATATATATCCTTGTTTATTCCTCAATTAGTTGAAGTCACGAAATTAACATGTGATATCTAAATGTATTATGGTTTTAAGTTGAATATAGCATACTCTGCGAGCAGAGATCTCAATTTATCCTCACGAAAAACGAGAGAACAGAGCGACTGTCTTTCCTCTCGTGGGGATATGAGAGATCTCTGCTCGCAGGGTAGAATAGCAAGGTAAATTTGAAAAGGATACGTATCAAGAAAGTATATACACCAAATATAAATATGGCCATTGATGGAAACAGAATAATCACGAGTGTAAAGACTACTTAACCGTATATATGCATACCCTCAGGCCTCTGACTTCACGCAAAGTATAAATTATATTGAAAGCACTCAAACATTAGCTCCAGGAAGTTATTGTTCCAGCCATACCCGTGATAAGGTTTGGATCCTTCACCATTGCTAGTGTCAGCTAGTGTATTTAAAACGCTTCAGGCTTATCAAGGTAAGGATAGATGATAGGGTTGAAACTTAAATTGGTGATTGAAAACAGTCAGTATATATCATATCGGACATCGAGTTAAAGATATTTAAGATATTAAAAACCTGGATGGGAAAATTCTTTGCTTCTGAAATATTACAGAATATCTTATCTATGTCTCAGTTGTCGTTTTGTTTTGAATAGAAAATAAGTTACTTGATAATTATATAATAACAAATTTTTTACAACAAAATAATAAAATTTGAATTTATTCATTGTTGCCTATACTGTACTTATTAGTATGATACAATTTTAAAACTTAATATTATACCTGTTTTTATACAAACTTGTAGGGAAGACCCCACTTTCGAAAGTTCAAGTTGTCCAGAGGTGAGTTTTAAATGGGGTAAAATTTGTGCATTTTCACAGAATGATCATCATCTAGTTTATAATGTAAATAAATACAGTATAATCTGAACCATGCTGGCCTGTGGAACGGAGATAATGCCAAAGCCGCCTGGTTAGCCCAGTTGGTAAGGCACCAGTCTGCAGTGCGGAAGGCTCTGGTTTGATTCCCGGCCGGATCTTCACTCAGGGTCTTAAAATAATTTGAGGAGAAGGTGCTGCCTTTGCTCTAACATCTGCAAATGGTTAGACCTTCGCATCTTCTCGGATAAGGACATTAAACCGTAGGTCCAGTCTCTTGCTTGTTCTATCGAGGGACTTAAAAGAACCCACACACTTGTCGCAAAGATTAGGGTAGTGATCCCGGTGTTGTGGCCTGTTTCTCTTTCTTCCACTGAGGGCACTTCTTATCAGTTGCTAGTTGCGCCATAAAAAAGCACACTCATGTGAGCCGCTCTAGCGGACTTTCTGAGACCTTCAACTGTCTGACCTTCTATATACTCATAAACAGGTTCTGAAAAGCCCCGAGGGGAGAACTTGTATATATATGTATTGTATTGTATTGTAAAGTCAAAGATATCTTTATTTGTTTTTTTTATATATTTATAAGTGATGAAAACTAATTAAAGTACTAAGTTGAAAAAATCCATAAACTCCTTGTACCTGATGTAGTTGGTTAGAGGGTTCTTAAACTGAAACTATACTGTCTAGTTTTTATTTTTTTATGATCAAAGGGATCTGCTTCCTTGTGCTCACCAAGACTGACTTCCTTCTTTCCACCTGGCCCCTCCCCTAACTAACACAAATACAAATACACACAAACCTTTTGTCTATTAATAGGAGCCAGCAGTAACTTAAATAGCTATTCAGTTGTTGATATAGAACTATAGTCAGGACCTCTGATAGGGTGCGATAAAAAATCAGAAATTGTGCGATATTTTCAGGGTAGATTGTGCGATAAGAAAGGACTACTATGCGATAAGTTATGCAAATTGTGCGATTTTTTCTCAACTATTTTAAGCCTGTTTTACTAGGATTCTGAGAGAGAAAACCACTTTTGAGCTTTTCTAAT